>JAKSZP010008483.1:0-52632 GCA_022478985.1 Massospora cicadina
AAGGAAACAAAATTAAGTTACATGAATTTATCAAGGAAAAAAGATGGCGTAAAATTAAATTGTTTGCAAGTTGAATTATGAAGGCCAGTTTATCAGCTTGATTTGTAAAGTAACATTTCGCTATTTAATAATTGATGCATTCGAGGGGAGGATACCCCAGTGGTAGAATAGGGAGGGACCTCTACCATTACCTCCCTGTTCGATTCCGGTATAGGAACTTTGGGTAGGGACAATTATGACTGTTGGCATTGCGCACCATTGCCCTGAACTGAGATAGCGAATAAGAAGATGGTCCATGGAGTTCCTGGCCTATCATACGCCACGCATGGAGGTTTTCTGGATTTTATCCTCCTTTCCCATTCATTCGATTTCCCAATAATCGGTGCGGTATCATCCCCAGGCCGGGCCACCTCGAAAATAATTTTTTTAGGGAAAAAAGAACCTCCTTTAAAAAAGACTCTAAAAAGTATGAAATAATTGATAAACTAAGCCTACTCAATAAAACCTTTTTTGAAGTCGGCGCCATATTTTAAACTGAATTATAGAATTTTTCTCATAAATACAAAATATATCTTATGTCTGGATTAGGTCCAAGTGTAAACTATAAGCAACATAGAATATAATGTACTGAGTATATAAATTATAAATACCTATTATAATTCAGTTAAAATATGGCACTGACTTCAAAAGGGTTTTATTGAGTAGGCTTAATTTCTCAATTATTTCATACTTTTTAGAGCTTTTTTTAAAGGAGGTTCTTTTTTTTCTAAATTTTTTTTGAGAAGGTTCTTTTTTTCCCAAACACCTTTATTCCCAGCTCTTTTCCCCTAAAAATTGGTGCATTTTTAAAAGTGGCTCTTTTTTCTAATTTTATTAAATATTACTATCTCTATATATTATTTTTGACCCCTTACTATTTCTCTATAAAATTAAAACTCATTGTATATCAATTATATATATTATCTTATAAACAAATATACTGATAATTTATTTTATTAAATTTACTTGATTTTATTCATCAGATTATACTAAATTTACTGATCACCATCTGCAATACTTATTTTATTAAATTTAGATGATTTTATTGGTCAACTTATGCTGAATTTACTGATCACCATCTACAACAATTCATTTTATTAGATTTGGTTGCTTTTATTAGTCAATCTATGTAAATTTATTGATCACTATCTAAAATAATTCATTTTTAACTGACTTTGAAAAAGAAGGTTCTCAATTCGACCTGTATATTTTTTTAAAGATGTTTGTTCGCGCATAACTGAAAATACTGGACCGATTTGGATGATCATCTCCAAAAATCGAGGATGCTCCAACTTAGGTTCCATTTTACTTTTGCAAGTATTGGTCAAGTATCTGCCCATTATTTAGTAAATAAAAAAATGGGCTCGGAAGCGATAGATTTCAAGTGTGAGTATGTTCATCGCTGGATAAACTTTATTCCGGCATCGGTGAAGCGATAGCTTCGAAGCACTTTTTAACCGACTTTGGAAAAGGAGAAGGTTCTCAATTCGACCTGTATGTTTTTTTTTCTGTTTGTTCGCGCATAACTGAAAATACTGGACCGATTTGGATGATCATCTCCAAAAATCGAGGATGCTCCAACTTAGGTCCGGTTTTAATTTTGTAAGTTTTGGGCAAATATCTGCCCATTAACTTAGTAAGTATATTAAAATGGGCTCGGAATCGATGGATAATTGTGTAACTAATACAACTCCGGATAAACTTAATTCCGGCATCGGTGAAGTGATAGCTTCAAAGCAGATTTTGAAATGTCCTATGGCTGGGGGATATGTTCAAAATTCAGTCAGTATGAGCTCATAGCAGGACGAGCTTAAATCATTATAGATGGCTATCGTTTTTGCATAATTTGACCAATAAACTCATCTAAATTTAATAGGAATGAGGTATTTTAAACAGCGATCAATAAATTTATATAGATTGACTAATAAAAGCAACCAAATCTAATAAAATGAATTACTGTAGATGGTGATCAGTAAATTTGGCATATGTTGGCCAATAAAATCATCTAAATTTAATAAAAGGGGTATTATAGATGGTGATCTGTATATTTAGTATAATTTTCCCAATAAAATCAACTAAATTTAATAAAATGAGTTATTAGCATATTTGTTTATAAGATACTATATATAAAATATATACAATGAGTTTTATTTTTAGAGAAATAGTAAGGGGTCAAAAAGGATATATAAAGATAGTAATATTTAATAAAAGTAGGAAAAAGAGATATTTTTAAAAATGCACTAATTTTTTGAGGGAAAAAGAGATGGGAATAAAGTTTTTTTGGGAAAAAAAGAACCTTCTTGTAAAAAAATTTTCTGGGAAAAAGAACCTCCTTTAAAAAAGCTCTAAAAAGTATAAAATAATCAAGAAATTAAGCCTACTCAATAAAACCTTTTTTGAAGTCAGCGCCATATTTTAACTGACTTATAATAAGTATTTATAATTTATATACTCAGTACTATTTATTCTAAGTTGCTTATAGTTTACACTCAGACCTAATCCAGACATAAGATATATTTTGTATTTATGAGCAAAATTCTATAATTCAGTTTAAAATATGGCACCAACTTCAAAAAAGGTTTTATTGAGTAGGCTTAATTTCTTGATTATTTCATACTTTTTAGAGCTTTTTTAAAGGAGGTTCTTTTTTCCCAGAAAATTTTTTTATTAAATTTAGATGAGTTTATTAGTCAAATTATGCAAAAACAAAACGATAGCCATCTTTAATACTTTGAGCTCATCCCGCTTTGAGCTCATACTGACTGAATTTTGAACGTACCCCAGCCATAGGACATATCAAAAGTGCTTCGAAGCCATGCTTCACCGATGCCGGAATAAAGTTTATCCAACGATGAACTGGTTTCACAATGGGATCCTTCGCTTCTGAGCCCATTTTGATATATTTACTAAATTAATGGGCCTCTTGCCCAATACTTACAAAAGTAAAACCGGACCTAAATTGGAGCATCCTTGATTTTTGGAGATGATCATCCAAATCGGTCCAGTATTTTCAGTTATGCGCGAACAAACAGAAAAAAAACATACAGGTCGAATTGAGAACCTTCTTTCAAAGTCGGTTAATAAAAAAGTAATTGATGCATTCGATTCTAACTGGGCTAATTGAATACCCGTGCTTTGCTACGGAGTTTCAGAAAATGAAATTTATACAATAAAAGATATTGTATTAGAACATAATGCTAAAGATTATGGTATATTCTGTTTATTCGAGGTACGCCGACCAGGGAAAATTAAGGTATATTGATATGTTAGTTTTATCATAGCTATTAAGTAATTTCTATTGTCATGTAATGTGTGAACAGCTGTGTTGTAAATTAGGAGGTAGAGAGTTAAAGCTTTTTGTTCTAACCACCACCTTTAGTATTTGTTGGATTTTAGGTTTTTATTGAGCTTGCTGGTGCGTTTTTGCACCTAAATTACAACAATTCAGGGGATTGACACCTCTTATATTAAAAATAATTAAGCACTAAAAATTAAAAAAAACTTGTTTTTATATATTTTTATTAATTGTGGTGAGGGATTAAAAGTGAACCCTGTTACAATCTCACTGCTTAGTATTTAAATTAACTCAGGGCTTGGACCGAGATAGGCATCAATCCAATATTATCTTTGAGCCTATTTAGTAAAATATGGGTGTTTGTCCTATTGGAGCTCTTGAAACTTGGCTCGCTTTAATGGAATGGCCAATGGAGGGTCAAGGGTAGATAGGGCCAATCCGTTAGGCAAGGATTTGATATATCTGAACCAATCACCATGGGGAAACTTTTTACACCTGTTAGGATCCTTCCGAGGCTATAAAAGGAGGTGGTCCCCATATAGGTGGTTTAACTAAATTATTAATGGAATGGGAGGAACCTTGGATGGACTCCCCTGATTCCACCGCATGGTCAGTGCAATCTGACTGTCCAAACTTATACTATTTTCCTGAGAAGAATTGATAAAAGTGTTACCTATTCAAGAGGTTCACCAAGAATTGACCAGGGTCTTCTGGCTGATATTTTTATTATTTACCTTCAAAATGCTCTTCTCACAATATTGGACTTATGTTTACCCAACATTTCTCACCTAATATGATGCTTAGGCTAACCACTGAGGCACCATATTTGGAGTTTTATATTTTTACTGTTATTTGGTACCCACAAGTAAAAATGCATGGATGCCCTCCTCTTGAGTTGTACACCACTAGTATTATAAAAGGAACTTATATATACTAATAATGGCATGATAGTAGAAAAACACTTACAAGCAATAAAAGCTGTGACAGATGAAGCTTTAAATTCATTAAAATTTATTTAGTAAAGACTTAAAGCATTTAAAAAGTTTAGGTTACTCATGAAAAAGAATAAAAAATAAACAGTATGTTAGAAAGAAGAAATATTTACTTTCAATAACAGAAGACTATCTAGTAATTATACCCTAGGGTTTTCAGAATGGCTATAATAGAAACCCTTACAAAATAAAACCATCAATGATTTAACATCTTCTCAAATCCTAAAAGTGGCATAAGTCAATATCTTTTTAATAAAGACTTATCAGATATAGATATTGTTTTAAGATATATAAGATAGAACTAAACATATAAAAAGCAGAATAATATATTATTTAGGACAATATAAAGTAGATCTGTAATTTTTTATGCAAAGATGATTATATTTTTAGTAATTTGGTCTTGATCATGTAAAGCCTTTTTTGAAGTGCTTATAAAATGAGCAAAAAACTTATGGGTTTTCTAGACTAGTAAAATGCAAATATTAAAAAACTATTTAAAGATGAAACTTTTTTACTAATTATTAACAAGCTACTGGTAGATGTATTGCCTTTCATGTAAGCAAGTGAACATATGCAAATAAAGTTATATTACTCTTCAACTCTTATCTTTTTTTTAGTACTAGATGGTTCAACTCTTATCTTATCCTTTCACAAAATAGCTTTTGGGTACCATATACATATTAACTAAGCTACTAAAACTACTAAATTTAAGAAAGTGTATAAATTTTGAAGTTTTTTTATAAAAATAGTTCATGATAATACATCTATCTGCTTTAAAAATAAAAAACTAAGAGTCCATACTGATAAGGTTGATATTATATATTTAAGTCATATACAAAGTTCTATCATCTTATAGTAGTAGGAATACAGTTATAATTTATGTAATGGTAACAATTGTAGCAGAAAAATGTAAAGTTGAACTTATAAAAAGTTGATTAAATACTGAATAGATAGATAATTGCATATAAGTCTATATAGAAAGTCACTATTAAAAATTTGCACAACATTTTGCAGCATATATTAGTATGATGTAATTATTGTAAACTAAAAGCGCTTACTAATACACAATTCTATGAGACTATTTTAAGCATAGTTTTTCATCATGACATATTCAGTGGCATAAACCATAGGAGAAATGAGGAGATTGCTAAGTATAAGGGTATGTAAGTTGGTAGCTCTTCCTGATCTCAAATATACTTTGGGCCAGCGCTGTAACAATTGAGTTCACCTCGATTGTTGCATTTTGACTCAGATTTAGAAAATCTGAATCTGAGTCAATAAATCTGAATCCAAGTCAAATTGTTTAAAAATAATTTTAGCTCAGATAGTTTTGGGTGCTGGGTTGTGCCTCACCCAAATTGTAGATTAGGCACATACAAGCCTAATCAATAATTCAGGTGAGGCCCCTGAAGGGCAGCCTTTATAAGGCGCACCCACCAATTCCAAAGTTCACTTCAGAATTTTACCCCTAGCTTTCCCTTCCTGGGAAGCATTGTCAATTGCTCCCCAAATGAGCTCTGGTTGGCAGGACCTTTTTATATCCCAAATAAAAATAAAGATTGTTTTGGGGTTAGCATACCTTGCTTACCTGTTGGTCTTTTTTGGGTGTCCAGTTTTGAGGAGCTTTTGCATGGTTGGATTGGACCAACCATGAGGACTTTGCATAACCAACTAGTAGTAGGCAATGTTTGGTGCTGTTGGTGCCCCAAACCTCTCCCTAATTGGTTAGGCTGCTTTGGTTGCTTGTCAGTGCACCAAAGAATCATTTTATTATATGGCAGTCAGAAACTGGGATTTTCCAATCATGACAAGCGCTCAGTAAGAGCCAAGCATGCCAGGTTAATTCCAAAGGGTTTTATGTTGATATTTTTAAAATTTCATCAATGATTATAATTATTACAAGTTATGTTATTAACAAAAATAGGAAAACTCAGTAATGATGTAATGTGGCTTTAAGCAATAAATTAAAATATTATTGCCAAATTAATTAATATTTGCATCCAATCTTAAGCTTGAGTTTGGGAATATTTTATGTATATCACTGCCACTGAAAGAAGTCTGATTTCATTAGTTAAATTTGCTTAGTGTCATAGCAAAACAACCATGACCTGCCCCTATTCTCCATTATAGTTGTAACTGTCAGACCAACTTTTTTCGTTGCCATTTGATTTAATAAATCTATTCAAAGTCTTAACAAATATTACTTTTCCTGTCCATTTTATACTTGACATATTGTATGACAGAGCAATTCAACTGTTGATGGAGTATAGATCACTTTCAAACAAAGCTCTGAAAGGTATATAACCTGATTTACAAATGAGCATGAATCCCTCTTGGGAGTTCAACTAAGTTGTTAATTCTTAGGCCTTTTGGTGTTTAAGCATAATTATATATACACTCTCCTTTAGTAATCTAGGCATTAGCAAGAGTTTTGATATATTGATTTCTTTAGATAATATTATGTTCCTTAGTTACTTAGGTTTGAATTATCCATTACCACTCAAGTAAATGGTTAGTTACATACATTCTCATCACATTAGACAACCAGCCACCTTTTTTATCTCATGAACAATTTCTGTGTAGGACTCTATCTGGGTGAGAACTAGATGCATTGGCCATTCATCAAGGTCTCTATGCTTTTCATTAACGTAGTTTCATTTATTTTACTTGGGTTTTTTCTAGAATTTTTCTTCACCACATCCAACTGGAGAATCCTACCCTTCCTTTTCATACTTTGTGATTTTGGAGCTTTTACAGACCTGCTTTAACTATTTCAAAACCAACTCCAAGGAATACTTTTCAATAGTATGCAGGTAATACCTTATTTTTTTCTAAATTTTCTATCAGTTTGGATATGTCACAATTCCATTATGACTGGACAATAAGCTTGAAATAGCTAGGGCAGATTGGGAAGAATCTGCCGACCATGATATTAATTACAATTATTTGAGTGCCTCAAGATGAGGCAATATTGGTATATAATGGGTTATTATTGGATTGCCTCCAAATATGGCAATAAGACGATAAGGTAATGTTGACATTTGACAAATACAAATTAGATTGCCTCAAATTAGAATGATAGAGAGCTGAAGAATAACAAGCTAAAACCAAGGAGAATCAGTGGAATAGAATAGTCCAAGCTATGAGATCAGTATCATCTGAAGCCGCTGTATATAAATGAGATGGACAATTGATAAAGGGAGGTTGTTAATAATAAAAAGAATGGAACAGTGAGAGGTTGCTATATCTATTAAAATAAATAAAAGATTGTTGGGGCGATTGCTCCTATTTTTTAGTATATTCCTCAAGTGTGTCCAAAGGACCAACAATCCCCATATTGTCTGTCTGTTGTTCAGTAGGTTTGACCTGTGCAACCTTTATGGAAGATCCCAACAATACCACCCAAAATTATAACAGTGGTGCTCACTACAGGGGGCCCATCAATCAACCACTAAAATCTCAAAATCCTCTGTCACTGGATATGTCTCATAAAGCCTGCGTTGCTGAGGAATCTTCACAAAGCGCTGCATCAGCCAATTATGAGAAACTTAAACTCACTTTAGATGCAGTGCTCAAGAAATACGATGAACTTCTTCAAGAACAAAATGTTGTTATACACCAGCTTGATAGCACGTTTAGTTAAATGCAAATTCTGGGACAACAAAACAAGGAACTCACCGATTGTTTGGATGACACCACCAAATGACTGCAAAACGCTGAGCAGAAATTGACCAGCACCTTCCAGCCCTCTCATTGAGAAGAGGAAGGATGACAGGAGGGCACAATATGAGGAGGAATATGATGCTGGATGGAGCTACTACTCCCAGGATGATAGCTCTGGATATGAGTATGAGTCATAGTGCCAATTCCCTCAAGTAATGGTGGTGCTACCCACAGCAGAAGGCCATGCTATCTCCAAAGCAGCGGACAACCCAACTTCTTCTGGACCAGCTTCTCATTGAGAAACTTCTTTTGCATCTAAACCCATTTCTCAGTATGTCCAAAAAGTTGCAAACAAGATAAGGAGGTCAATATCAAGAAGCTGCCTCCATTTGATCAAAATGGGAATATCCATGGCTTCTTAAAATAGTTTGAATTTGCAGAGGAAGGTGCATCTGATCGACAGAAAGCAAAACTATTGATATATGCCTTGGATGTTGGGAGTGCTGATCAAGTTACCTGCTATCTTCTGAGCAGCTTCATTACCTATTGGGATTTAAAAGATACCACGCTTTGACTGCTCAGGAGAGCTCAAAGATGTTGCAGTGAAAGGCGGAATTCTTGACAGTTGGATTCTGCAATAATGACTCTCATGGAGTTTGCTGATCAATTTACAATGGAAGCTCATGTGCTGATTGGGGCAGGATACTTAGCAGAAGCTGATGTGTGCATTGCAATGACCTCTGCAGTAAAGCCATACTGAGAGCTTCACAATGTCATTTCGCTGATTCTGGATGATGACGAAACCTCTGTTCAAAGTTGTACAGTTCTTGCGCCACATATCTACTAATTTTATACTGCCAAAAATGGAATGGAAAACTACCACCTCCACTGTACCCTCTTATTCAGAAGAATACACTCATCCATCCCACATTCTGCCTAGCAACCCCTGGCCTTACTATAATTCTGCACCTCATCCTTAGCCAAATTATTCTCAACAGTTTGACTACTGCCCCTGGGCCATTTGCAGATGTTGTCCACAACCTAACTACTGATCAGGACCTAGTTACACCAGATGTCAGCAATCGTCTTACTGACCTAGCCCTGGTTACACCAAATGTCCCCAAACTTTCTGACCTGGAAACTCATATGAAAATCATTGATGTGGCTCTTATGGGGTTAGCTGCTATAAATGCGGCCACCCTGGCCACTTAGCAAAATTCTGCCTAATTGTCATGTGCACTACATGCACCATGATCAAAACTACTAGAGAAAAGATGGAGTAAAGTAAAGATGGGACTCTCTACCTCCATGATCCCAACCTTAAGCGTCCCTGAATCAATAGTAGTATATCCTGAGGAAGTCCCTCAGTACAATGACGGAATTTTATACTAGCAGCCAGTTGGAGGGGTGAACGTAGTGACACAAGCTCAAGCCAAGGCCGTGGCAGATGAGGGAGCTTAGGAGCAACTGAAGCCATACAAATGCCAAATTTTTGATCAAGCTTCCTTGGACAAGCTGGATTCTGCTGTGGATGCGCCAACTCTGAAAGGAGTAAACGTTGCCCTTCTGGTAGACCCCATTTTTAAAGAATACCCCAAAGTTGGTGAGGGGATAATGAGTTTTACTTGAAAAGAGAGATCCTGTAAATATCCATGTATTAAACAGTCAATATTCTTCTTATTCTGAGTGTACATATTGTGATATTTTTGTAGTGAAGAATAGAGTTTGCACTATAATAAATACAGGTGATCCATTCAACATAGTTTCCACTAAGTTGAGGGTGAAGTTGACGTTAAATCCAGATGTGGACCATCAAATTGTGTATGGAACTTCTGGAGCAGAAAGCACCATCTCTGAGGGAGTGTACAGTGTGCTACCTTTGCAGTTTGGGTCCATTGACATTGTAGCTCTGGTGATTGTGCTACCAAACAAAAATTTGACTTGGTAATCAGAACCGCTTTCCTGCGACATTTTGGGACTGTCATTGATATGATGGAGGAGACCCTTGCCATTTTGGGACAGCTGATACCAATTTACTTCACCTCTGGCAGAGTGCCAAAGGATCAGGTGCAAATGAGCTACATCAACCCTGCATATAGTAACAGGGTGATGCCAGTTTGCTATCATTGACTGAAAAGCAAGACTTGGCCCCTTCCCCAGTAGATATATGAATATCAAGGGATACCTCTCCGAGCTAAAGGGCCTATATCTGTTCCCTTCTGACACCAAGTTCTAGTGAACACCAAGTAAGAGGTGGAAGTACCTGCCAAGTTTTATGGGGTAAGTCATTGGGCCCTATCATCAAACATGGATTGAGCCTCATGTGGCTCCAGGGATTATACTTCCAGGCCATGGGGAGATTACAGTTTTGTTAGTAAATCTCCAGAATGAACCAATGCAAATCTGCTGACATTAAATTGTAGCATATCTACACTTGGCTACAATAGAGGAGGTTCTTCAGGTTCATGACTTCATTTTTTTAGATAAAATTGGCTTACCAGTTGAGGCGCCAGCCAGCGTAATGACTGTGGGAATGTGGAATAACTTAATAGGGCTATCAGATGAACAAAAAGACCAAGCAATTGATTTATTTTAAAAGTACAAGGGAATTTTTGCTGTTAATGATCACGATTTAGAGTGTTCTCAGGGTGTGGTCCATCGATTGGACACAGGAGATCATCCCCCCATAAGGTCTCTGCTGATTTTATGATTGAGGGCAGCGGAAGGCGTTGTCACTGAGGAAATTGACAAGCATTTGGAGCAAGGGATAATCAAACCAACCAAGAGTCCATGGGATTTGCTCATTATGATTGTAAAAAAGAAGGAAGGCACCAACCGTATAGTAATAGACTACCAGAAGCTCAATAGTATTACAAAAAAGGACTCATACCCCTTGCCACAGATTGACAATTCTTTGGATCAGTCATTGAAAGTCCGTTACTTCTCAGCAATGGACTTGATATCAGGTTACTGGCAAATTGAGTTACCTGTGGCGGAACAGGAAAAATGCGCCATAATCACATCCAAAGGCCTTTTTCAACTGACCTGGATGCCTCAAGGGCTGTTTAACGCCCCGGCTACATTCCAACGAGCCATAGACACTATTCTCAGTGACTTGAAGCTGTCATGCATCCTTGTATACCTCGATGATATCAATGTTTTCTCCTGAACCTTTTTTAGAGCACCTCGAGCATCTAGAAGCAATATTCTGCCAGCTTACTGAGGCGAACATCAAGATTAAGCCTCAAAAATGTAGCTTCTTCAAAGATTAGTTGGAATGCCTTGGGTTTGTGGTAGACTCCAAAGGGCTGAAACTGCAGCCATCCAAGGTGGAGACCATCCGCAAAATGACTGCACCTAATAGTAAATGTGATATACAGGTACTTTTGAAAAGGTCAGTTACTACTGGTATTTCATCTCTAACTTTAGCTGTATTAGGGGGGTCCGCTATTTGAGTTGCTAAAAAAAGATGCTGCGTTCAAATGGATGGAACCTCGTCAATACGCCTTCAATGCACTTTGGATGGCACTGATCAGTGCGCTGGTGCTACGCTATCCAAACTTTGATAGGGAGTTTATTGTTCATATGGATGCGTCCCTTTTCCGCTGTTGGGTGATACTTTCTCAGAAAGATGACAAGAGAGAGGAGCATCCTGTTGCATACTGCAGTCGAAGTCTGAACTGCCATGAGCGTAGTTATACTATAACTGAGTGGGAGTGCTTAGCAGTGATCTAAGCATATAAGAAATCTAGAGTCTACTTGCATGGGGTAAAGTTTAAAGTTGTAATGGATCACGCATCATTATGTTGGTTGCAGAACCTCAAAGAGCCTAAAGGGCGTTTAGCTCAACGGGCTCTTAAGCTGCAGGCTTATGACTTCAAGATCCTTCACCTCCCAGGAGTAAAGCATCAGAATGCTGACTGTTTATCTCAATTGCTGATCATTGTGACGGTGGATCTCAGTGATGTGATATACAATAAGATACTCAGCAGAAAATATGACGATGAACCGCCCTAAGTGATCAAAGCGTTGAATGAGATGTGAACAAATACCTTCCAATGGAATGGGGAACTGTATAAGCAGATTGGCGATTCTATGATGAGTTTTTCATGACCCTTGGCATGGCCTGGGATTATTATGAGCACCCACAAGACAGTCAAACATGGTGGTGTGTGCAAAACAATGGAGTTGTTACGCCCTCAGTACTATTGGGAAAGCATGAGCTTCAATGTGCTCAAAACAATTCACTGTTGCCACCAGTGCCAAGTGAAGAAGCCATTCTGCCAAAAGACCTCATAGCATTAGTGAAGCCACATTTTGCTTAGCATATGGTTTCCCATGATGTCGTTTGCCCTCTGCCAACAGGAGCTAACCGGTGCAAGTACATTCTGGTGGTTATCGACCACTTGACCAGATGTGTTGAAGTTTTGGGTGATACAAGATTTGGGGGCAGTCACAGTGGCAAAGTTCATAATGGAATGTATTATCCAGCAACATGGCTGCCCTCAGTTCATTCTTACCAATAATGGAACCAACTTCAACTCACACATCCTCCTCAAACTGAATGAGCTTATGGGAATCCGCCGGGTTCTGATGACTCCATATCACCCCAAGTCCAATGTAATGGTTGAATGGTTGAACGGGACCTTGGTGAACATACTATGGAAATTAGTAACAGATCAACCTTCCTATTAGAATTACCCCTTTCCACTGCTGTGTTTGCCTATAATATTAGTTACCATTCCGCCATGGGGAAGAGCCCCTTTCAACTACTATATGGGTGACACTTAGACCTTCTTCATTGCTTTATTCGTGTGTAGAAGACATCAGTGGAATGGAACCAAACCACTATATGACTAACCTTGCAAACACATTGATCAAATTAAAAACTGAAGCATATTCCTTCAGCTTAGCCAAGAAGATTAAAAATCAGGTTGCCAATCAGGTACATTGTAGCAGGTTGGCTCAGTTCAAAGAGAAAGATATGGTCTCTTCCATGATCAACATGGGTTCAGGTGGAAACACAAGTTGGACAGTATTTGGATTGGTCCTTTTGAAGTCATAGAGAAAACTGGGGCCAACGCCTATACCATCAAGGATCCTGCAAGCAGTCAGATCATTAACTGAGCGCACGCAAAGTTCCTATGACTATATAAGCAATAGGATCATTATTGTCCAGTCAAGGGGGGTAATGTCACGATCCTGATATGACTGGATGATAAGACTAAATAGCTAGGGCGGATTGGGAAGTATCCGCTGACCATGATATTAATTACAAATATTTGAGTGCCTCAAGATGAGGCAATATTGGTATATAATGGGTTATTATTGGATTGTCTCCAAATATGGCAATAAGATGATAAGTTAATGTTGACATTTGAAGAATACAAGTTAGATCACCTTAAATTAGGGTGATAGAGAGCTGAAGAATAACAAGCTGAAACCAAGGAGAATCAGTGGAATAGAATAGTTTAAGCTATGAGATCAGTATCATCTGAAGCCGCTGTATATAAATGAGATGGACAATTGATAAAGGGAGGTTGTTAATAGTAGAAAGAATGGAACAGAAAGAGGTTGCTATATCTATTAAAATAAATAAAAGATTGTTGGGGCGATTGTTCTTATTTTTTATTATATTTTTCAAGTGTATCTGAGGGACCAACAATCCCCATATCATCTGCCTGTTGTTCAGTGAGTTTGACCTGTGCGACCCTTATGGTGGATCCCAATGATACCACCCAAAATTATAACAGGATATAAACAGCATTTGTTCACCTCCTTGCAGCATTGGTTTATTGAGTTGATCTTATTCAGTGCATCTAATGAGATATATAGTCCTTATACCCATGGTAAAGTTTTGGAAGTCAAAATAAATTTTGAATGCTTCTATGAGTTTAGCAACCAGCTTCAACTCTATTTTAAAATTTCTATAAGTTCCTCACACTCAGCAGCTGTGACGTCCTTGGATGTCCTCTTTATATGTATTTTGTGGTTGGGTACATGCCCTACTTTGGTATGACATTGTTAAACATCATATCTCTGATCAACTTTAGATATTGATAAATGAACAATTAAGTATGGTAAGTTCTGGCTGCCAACCATGATCATGCAATTGCTGTCTTTCTCAGAAAATCTTCACCCCAATTAACAATGAATTTAATTTATCTGTAAATGTTTCCTCCGCAGGAACCCCTTATAAATACCGCCCTAAAAATGTTTTTTGACTCTAAAAATCAAAGTATCCTAAACTGAACCGCCGTTGCTCTTGTGGAATCAGAGGACCTGATTGAGTCTAGCCCCATTTACAGTTTAAAAAGTAGATCTGATTTAAGTTTCACTTTGGAACTCTTCTGCATTATAAAGCAAACCCTCATCTGAAGAGGTCTTGCCAATATGATAATGGATAGCAATGTCCAGCTGGCAATCATATTTTGGAATTTTTTTTGGAGCTCAAAACGACATTTTATATGGCAATATTATAGATAAAAACAAGCCATTCCTAAGCTCTTGTTGGTCTAGTCCTGAAACAATTTTGATATACTAGATCAGTCCTAGAAATTCTCTTCTTCCTACAATGATTAGCCACACTAAGATGGCAGAAGAATAATTATTCCACAATACGCTGGTAGGTATGTCTCTGCGGAAATATTGTGAGTACAAAACTTTCATTTATTGCAGTAACAGAATATCACTCTCTATTTTATGATAATATTTCTTATTCTAATGAAAAAAGATGCCTGAAGTATCTGGCTAGTTTTTTTGCACTTTCAATTATGAACAGAGAGCATTATACATATTTTTTCGCTCTGCCACTCTTTCTTCTCATCTGAAAAAAGTTAGGAAATCTACTCTTCTGGATACAAGTGCATCATGAAACTTTTTGATCATGACTTAGCAACTAATTGAAGTTAAACTTTTTATCTGGTGTGTAAGGCCCTTGGCTCCAGCTATTAAGCTGGACAGAGTTATGAACCCCTTTAGATCAAAAAAGGGGCCAAACTCCAATGCCCATCCCTCACCCAAATCTCAGACCTAGGGCACACCCTGGATGAGAGATGGTTGGCCGCCGCCCCTCCCTGTTTGCCCCACACCTTTTCCACATCCACTCTAAGCCTAAACCCATTCAAGTGTCTAAATATGCAGACTTTTATATAAAACAATTTTGTATGGCTTTTAAAAATTACCAGAAGCTCGCCACCATGGTTCCCATTGCTGGTTTCCAACTAGGGACACAACCAAAGGTCAACCTGATTGGGGAAAACCTACCTAGTAAGTTAAAATCAAGCAAAAAGTCAAAATAAAAAAGGCTGAAAATGGGATTTGATTCCAAAAATCAAATTCAAACTTGAGAATGCAGATTCAGAAATTCAGAATTCGGAAAAATGGCCCAAGGATAGCTGGAATCCCCAACTGATACTGTTGAGGCAAAATTGGGCTCAAAACCATCAAATTGATGGATTAAAAATCAGAATTTGCTCCCCACTATTGAAACTCAGCCTGATAGCCTCCTTTCCACCATCCAAGCTTAAAATTAAACATCCTACCTCAGATAGGGTGTTAGTTTATTGTTTTAAATTTTCCCCAATAAAAATTTATCCCCAAGTGTTCTGTTTTTGTTATTTAATTGTCAAATTTATATGAAAATCTGCGAGGTTAGTGGGTACATAGTAGACAACACCTAAGGGTCACAATTGTTGCACCATTGAGAGTGGAACCCTTAGGTGGTAGTACAAACTTAATTTTTGGAAACTGCACCCCCTAAGTGACAGGAACTCCTCCCCAATCTCCCTCACCTGATACTGATGGTTTGCAGCCAAGTAGTCTATTTTACTGTTGTGGCTGCTAGAGCACTAGCAGTAAGAGGCCAGTTTTCTCTTGGTACATAGCCATCCTTTTATGGTGGTATGGTTAGATAAGGGGCCTCACAGGTATTCATAAAATGAAAGTCCACAATCTTGTTAACGTTAATTTTAAAGTAGCATCTTGCTAACCACTTCTTGTAGTCAAAAACCGCTAAATCCAATTATATTGGTAATTGATTGGTGGCGTAGATTTGATATAAAAACCAAGAAAATACTTTGACTTTATTTATAAAGAGTGGAAAAGTAATAATACTTCATGTATTTGGTAGTTTTAAGTGATTTGCAACAATGACTTAACGTGTAGAAACTAATTCTTGTGCCTCTACTATAGCCCACTTTAAAGGCAAAATGCCTCATTGTTTGGAGGGTTTAGAGTAATTTTTTAATCTGGCTACTAAAATAGTTTTTCTTATCCATTCTTAAATTAATTGTGATTTAAAACTTACAGTAGACTGGATTAACATCTCCTCTTCTATCTATCCCTTAACTTACAGAAAGAGGCAGTTCTTATTATTTGGTTACAGAACAACTTTCTAAAGTGCAATTTTACAGCGTACCTGTCAGAGTTTAAGCTAACTGAAGGAAGACTAGCCATAAGAGCTTGGTGTATCAGTGTTGAAATCCTGGTGAGGGCTAACATTTGCTGGTGCTACTTTCATAGGATTTGACAATTCAGTAGAAATAAAAGTATAACAACTCTCAATTGCTATCGTAAAAATGGGGGATTTTAGTACTAAAGGAGGAATAAAATGTGAGAAATTATATGGTAGAAAAAACGAGGTTTTAATTTTATATATGTTTATTAGTGATATTGGTGGGGTAAAAGTGAACCTTCTTAATATCTCAGTCATTAGTATCTAATTGTCTTGAGGCTTGAAGTTTGAATTAGGATATGATTGTATGAATTAGTGAATTTGGGAATTTGTTCTATCAGGGATTTTGAAACTTGCCTCGCTCTGATGGAATGGCCAATGGAGGGTGATGGCAGGTAGGATAAATCCGTGAAGTAAGTTTATAATATATCTCACCAATCATTGGGTGGGAAAATATTTGCATTTTGCTGGACCCCCTATAACCATATAAAAGGGGCCAGTCTCGGTGGTGTAGGTTGTATTAAATTAGCTGTAAGATGGGAAGGGACCTCTAAAATGGCTCCCCTGATTTTGACAACGATTTGGGGCAATCTAGCTTCCTGAACTCATGCTATTTGCCTGAGAAATATTAATAAAAATGTTACCCCAATTTGATGGTTCCACTGGGAATCAACCAGGGTTAAGGCTGATATTATCATTATTACCTATGAGCCACTTTTACTAATATATCAGACTTAGAATTAACTGACAATCAGCGCCTAGAAAATGGCCCAGTATTCCAGGGGGCTCAGATGAATTATTGTTTTTTAGTTGGGGTTCTAAATGGTTTACATGAATAAAATTGGTTTGCCAACATACTGAGGACCCCATAACAAGTCAGAAGGCTGTAATGGGGCAACCATGGTTCTTAACGGGGCAACCCCAAGGATAGGAGAGGCAGGGTGGGCAACAACGCCTCATATTCGTGGCTTTTTAGTATCAAGAAAAAGACTGGGATAGTGTAGGAACAAGAATGCGTGAATTACACCAAACTTATAGCTTATCAGCAGGGTATTTAAAAGTTGATGGCATCTTCAGAGTGCATGGTAGATTGGCAGACAGGCTTAGGATCCTTGAAGTAAATCCTTTAAAACGCGTAGACCTACTAAATCAGCAGATTGCAATGTCCAGTCCATAAATGTTTTTTTATTATATTGAAGGTTTTGGCATATATCTCCAGATACCATTCATGAAATCAAAACAAGATGTGTGTGGGCTTACAGTAACTCAGAAAAGTTGGTTTTATCTAAAGTAAAGGGAGTGAAAGCTAAAGAAATAAATTGGCAACCTACTCAAAGGGGGGTAGTTGCCTATATGGCGAAGGAAATGCATTGTGAGGAACCTAGGAATTTGGTCTGCAACCAGGCCTCTGCAAGGAAACCTAATTGGTTAAAATGGGAATAGTACTATGATTTGGGGAAAGGCATCAGTAGGCTCATTTTACATCATAAAAGTTCTTAATAGTGAAAACTCTGGAACAAAGATAAATCCAGAGGGAGCTACCATTAATGGATGAATTCATCCAGACTGGTGGGTAATTGCCACTCATTTTCTGAGAGCCCATCCTATTGATACATTTGATTTAACCAACTTCAGCAGTTATCTGGGTTACCACAAGCTTGATCTGCAATCCTGACTACTAATAACAACCCAATCTGAAATGTCAGACAAACTAGGGCTTATATGGGGATTTGAGTGTGGCCATGTCTTGAACCTCATCAGTGACCAGGCACTCCTGGGTTATCCCTTGTAGGAATCCAGCTGTTTGGATGATCGCTGGTGTTAGATGCTGCTGAGATCCACAACAGGTTTATAAATAAAAAAGCTTAAAACACTAATGAATAAAAGGTTGGGTTTTATGAGTTTTGTTAGTATCAGCATAAGAAAAATGAACCCTCTAGATATCTGACCAGTCAGTATTTAAACTGTATTGAGAGTTGAAGGGAATTTAATAATAAATTTTGAATGGCTTGTTACCATCCAAGTTGGGAAATATGGGAATGTAACCTATTGAAGCTCAGAATAGTCGCTTCACTTAAGCTGAACAATGGATGGGGAATAATTTTTGGCTAAGACGTACCCATGGGGTAGCAATTTGATTAACTTCAACCAATCCCATTTGCTAAATTTATTGCACCATGGGGGACCCCCTCCAAGCCTATAAAAAGGGGGTGGTCCCCGCGTAGGTGCTTGTATGAACCTGGTTGTGGCTGGGGGAGTACCATCCAATGGATGCCCCAGGGCCCACCATGTGGTTAGAGAAATGCAACTGCTTGACCTTGCGGTTATTGCCTGTGAAGTATCCAAAATCATGTTACCCCAATTTTTGGGGTTCCACTGAGAATTGGCTAGGGTCTTTTGGCCAATACAATCGTTATTATTATTTAAATCCTTTGTATTTTTATTGCAAACTTGCAAATTGCTTACATTTCCCCTTTTCAGCTGATTTTGACCTAGAACATTCTTATTTTGCAGCTGGGAGGGCTTATGTCTGAAATCTCAAAAGTCCTACCAGAGGACTCTAGACTGAACCTGCTCTCTGCACTACTACAATCAGTTTTATCAGATTATGAAAAGGAAGTATAGGGCAGAGAGGGAGGACTTTGGGAGCTAGGACAGTAACCCACCGCTCATCCATCACACTGTAATTATAGGATTAATTCTGTCTTTGCATTTCAACTTAAGTTCAGATTTTCCACACCCCAAGTTAAATTGTTGAAAATATTTTGTTTTGGCATAGTTTGGGCGCTAAGTTTTGCCTCACCTGAGCCATTCTTTATGCTCATATGAGCCTAGTTAATGGTTCAGGTGGGGCCCCAAAAGGGCAACTTTTAAAAAGTGATGCATGTAATTCTAAAGCTCACTTCAGAATTCTTTCTCTTGAATTTATCCCTCCCTAGAGCGGTTTTGTCTGTGACCTATGTGACGTCCTTACCCTATTGGAGATTTCATCCGCTCCCTGATTTACCATGCTTGGCGATTTTTTATTTTTAGGAATATAATAATGTTGACTTCAGGATTTCCTACCACCTCACTTATCTGTTCATATTTTGCACTTGTTCTAAGTGTGTTTTTGTGTGGTTGGACTATCCAAATACTATTAGCTTTACAATTAACTTTAAAAAGGATAATTTTGGCGTTGCTGGTTAGCACTAAAACTATTTGCAATAATGGTGTCAAGAAATTAACCATATGGATCCTCCCAATAGTATCAGAATTAGGGGTGTCAGTTAGTCAGGTGTGATTGCCAGCTGATCGCCTAGTTCAATACTAATTAATGTTATTTAAATATTAATTCAATTTAGGTTCAGCGGAATCTGTGTTTGCCACCAAAATACCAATTTGAGAATTGTTGTGGGAGTTTTCAGCAGAAAGCAAATAAATTTATTACCATCTATTAAAAAATGGTTCAGCTGCTAAATTTGGAGCACCGGCGACTCATGCTGAGGATGCTCAATGCTTTAATTTATTTAATAAATTAATATATCTTACTGGCAACTTATGCATAGGATGGATTGACCCAATCTAGAATTCAGTGAACAGAAAAGTGGATTGGGATGGAATTTTTACCAGGAATGATTGAGATTTATGAGAAAATGACAACTTAAATGGCTGAAGGGTTTGATAGGCAAAGTTATGGTATAAATAGTCATTCATTCTCTTCAAATAACGTCTATCTTCGCCCATTCTTATTTTAATTGTCAGTAGTTTTTCTGCTAGGTTATTATAAAATGGGATGGAAATTCTTGATGTTGACACGAGATGACATGCCTGAAGTGGCCAGCACTGCCATCTTCAATACACCCCCTAAGGAGGAACAGGTGGGAACCTGGCCAACTGGCTACCAACAATGGCACTGCTGGCCATCAACCCTGCGGGGTGCAGCGTGGAAGTGCCTTGGCCACCTAGGATGGAGGCAGGACTCTCTGGGGCATGTCCAGATGGGTTGGTGAAGGGTCAGGATGGTGGTTCAGCGCAGGAGTGCCTTGGCCACCCAGAAGGGGGCAGGACTTGCTGGGGCACACCAAAAGCCCTGGGGCTAAGTGAAGTTGTTGGTCTGCTGTGTTGGTGGGTTGGATGCAGACTCCAACGGGGTTAGTACACCTATGAAGGCAAAATAGCAAAGGGCCAACCAGTCTCTAAACTGGTTGGCCTGGCACACTAGTGGAGCCCACAGTCAATTTCATGACAGTGGTGCTCACTACAGGTGGTTCCATTAGTAAGTTGCCTGAGTAGTTGGAGGACAGATTAAGACTGGCGCTCCTTTGAGGGGTGCTGGGGTAGATTTAGCCCACTTTGGTTTGGGTCACACTGGAGGATACCATCTGGTTAAGTGGGGGACAAAGTCAAGAAATTAACTAGATGGATCCTCCCAATAGTATCAGAATTAGGGGTGTTAGTTAGTCATGTGTGATTGCCAGATAATCGCCTAGTTTGATACTATTTAATGTTATTTAAATATTAATTTGATTTAGGTTTAGTGGAATCTGCATTTGCCACCAAAAACCCAATTTGAGGATTGTTGTGGGAGTTTCTGGAGATAAGACAATGAATTTATTAACATCTGTTCAAAAATGGTTCTGCTGCTAACTTTGGAGCACCAGTGAACCATGCTGAGCATGCTCAATGTTTTATATAATTTTATAGATTATATATGATTGACCAGCAACTTGTGCCAAGGATGTATCAACCTAACTATAATTAAGTGAAAAGACAAGCGGATTGGAAGGGAATTTTTACCAGGAAGTACTGAGATTTATTAGAAAGTGCTGGCTTGGATGGCTGAAGGGTTTAATAGTTGAAGTAGACTATGGTGTCAGGTACTGGAATATCTTTAACCCAGTTTGGAATAGCAACTCATGAACTTGCCATGCCTGAGCTAAGAGTCCAGTATAACAAGGGAAGGATGCGGATAAAAAATATAAAAGCTGTGAATAAAGGTCTGTTGGGCCTTAATATAGGTTGTAGAGCTTCAGCTACACCAACCCTTGTTAGGGCCAAGATACCAGTGACAGTGGGTAATTGTGAAAATTAAGTTATAGGAAATATTTGTATTAGAGTATATAAAATGATATATGCTTGATAATAAAGATTTTTGTATTTTACTAAGGATTAAAAGCAAGTAAATTAAGTAAGTCTTTAGAAGCATCTTAACTTTATTGACTGAAAGGAATGATTCTAGAAATATTCAGCTTATATTCACTTTTTAAGACTAATTATTCTATTTTTAGGGCTTACTTGACTCTTATCTAGCTTTAGATTCTTTAGGCTCTTTCTGTCTTAGAAAACCAAAGCTTAGACTAGTAGTCAACTGCCTAGTTAGGACTACTAAGACCTGGCCCCAGGTGTTCTGATGTTTGATTTAAATTTGATAGGCTTGAATTGAATTGTCTGACTTGTTATTCATCTGCTATGTGACTTTGCTATCATCTTTGATTGTTTAAACTGATTAAATATATCATATATTATATCAATAAGAACTAATATATCAGGGATAGCTTTCATGTCAGGCTTTGTCCTGACATATGGTATAAATAGTTGTTCAATCCCTTTAAGTAGACATCTCTCTTCTGTGACGGTCAAGGCGCTGCCTGACCGCCACATAGCCCCATCCCCCTAAGGCAGGGATTGGGGCTCTTAGTAATGGAGATGATATTAATAAAAGTGTAGGGTTCAAGGGCAACAACCCTCTTAAATGGCATTCTGACAAATCAGATGCCAATAAATTGACTAAACCTTGGAGCAAAGGTGGCAAGGGTCGACCTAAATGGCAATCAGGCCAATAAAAGGCCGCCAACCCAAAGGCTGATGAAATAAATAATGAGAATGACAATGGCAAAGGGCAGCCCAGCGAATCAGGGGCTGCCAAGCCAAATCATGCCAAAAGTGGAAGCATCAAGGACCACTTCATTGGGCAGCTCAGTGAATAAGGAGCAGCCAAGCCAAATTATACAAAAAGTGGAAACATCAAGAACCATGGCATTGGGCAGCTCAGCAAATCAGGAGCTGCCAAGCTGAATCCACCGCTAGACAAGAATATTAAGAGCCATGGCAAAGGGCAGCTTAGCAAATTAGGTGCTAAGCTGAATTATCCCAAAAATAAAAATTTTTGTGCTAAGGCTGACATGACAATGCTGAGCTCTGATTTGTCCCTGATGAATGAAATATATGCGGAAAAGTTTCTGTAATGCCACGGGTACCCAATATATGGTCTAGAACAGTCTAGATGGGAATATTGGAGGCTGAAATTCTCAAAATAGGCCCACAAATAGTCCACCATCTGTGGACTCTGCAGAAACAAGTTCCCCCATTTACCCCATTTAATAATATAAAAACAACTAAGAGAAGGTGTTTAAGACAACTTCATCTTATAATATATATAAATAAAACCTCTAAAATCAAAAATAGATTTTTAAATTTCAAAATCATTTATTCAGATTTGGAGGGAAACCCAGGATTTTGAGAGAAGAAAATAAACCATTCCACAGATTTTGACAGAGCAGTCACCTCCCTTTATGCTCTCGCTGGGGGATAGACTCACCTCCTCAGTGTGAGCATCATCATCACCATGTTCCAAGGATACCTCAATCACTCATCAAGCCAACGAACAAAGGACCTAACCACAGCAGCCCTCTCATGTTTGTGGGCCCTCACCTGGGCCATCTTGCCCAACTGTTTTTGGCAATGTGGAAGGACCCCGTTTATCACATCAGACAAAGTTCATTTAATCTCATATCCCTTTTTATGGGATGGGATGGGGAAACCATATGAGAGAGCCCTACCCGCTTGGTATGAGCATGCTACCACTCTCTTGATGGTTATCTTTTCCATTATGATCCTGCTTTGCAAAGCTGCTCATCTCCTCCCATCCCAAGGGAATTCCATCACTTATTTCCAACATGTTGACGCCACTTTCAAGTTTAGACAAAAACTGACCCCAGAGGAGTTGAGTGAAATGCACAGAACCTTCTCCTGCGTTAGATTACAGGCCCACCTCACAGCGGCCACTGGGGGTACAACAGCCGCATCCCTCCAGATCGCCCAGGTGATAGCGGACCTGCTGAAGAACCTGTCCATCAGGATCACTGACCTCTTGGAAACAGAGCTGGCCCTTCCAGCCTCTTTGGAGGACTTCCTCCACTTGGTGGAAAGAGCCTCCACCCCAAATGACTCTCAGGATGACGCCTGGTCAGCGCCCTTGGCCCTCATCCAAGGGAGAATGGCCGTTAAGGAGTATGCTCAGCTGTTCCAGCCCCTATTCAAGGCCGCAAAAGTGTCTCCTTCCCAGCTCGCACAGATGTTTAGACAGAGCCTTCGCCTGGACATCCTCACAGCTATGGCCGCTACCTGCCTGGGGGCAACCATGAAAGAAGAGGTCACTTTTGCTTCTCAGGTAGAGAACCAGCTAGCCTTGGCCCAAGCCAGGGCCCCTGTGCCTGGGAACCACGGTAGATTCCACAGATAATGCGCAGAGTCAGAGCCCATCTCAAGCCATATGGGGCAACAAGAGCAGGGGGGCTCCGGTGAAAATGCCCCACGCCCTGCAGTTCCTGCACACACTACTCCCAGCGGTTCAGATGGCACCACCTACAACCTTTGCCCAACCCACACTAAAATTTCTTCGCTCAATAAAGGAAATGGTTCCTCCTACCTGTTTATTCCATTTACTTTGAAGCGAAAGAAGAAAGGAGAATGAGTCAATTTAGAAAAACTGTGGGCGTTAGTGGACACTGGAGCTGAGGAAAACTACCTGGACCTGGAGTTAGCCAAGGAATTGGAAGTACAAATGCAAGAAAAGGGTACCGCGACTCTTGTGGACACCTCCAAGTCTTCAGAATGCTGGGAGATTGAGCCCATGATCAAGCTTCAACATGGACTCCACCACTCTGGGAAGACTTTTGTGCTATCCAGAACCTGCCCCACCCCATTGTTCTGGGCATGAGATGGTGGCACAAGTACTCCCTACATTTTGATCTGGAGGAGGGCCAGGTGATGCTTCACCCCAAGGATCAAGATCCTATAACGTTAATATTCTTTACCTCAGGCAGAACAGGCCTGGCGTGAACTCTGTGCACCTAGGGATGGAGAGGGAAAAGATACCAGAGGAATTCAGAGACTATAAACAACTTTTAAAGAGGAGCGTCACCACCTAATGCGCTCCACAGGGCCCTTTTGCATTCTCATTCAAGTTCAAAGGGGATGCTGAGCTCCCAAAAGGAAGCCCAGTGTACCCCCTGAACCACAGAGCGAAGGAAGCCCTAGACCAGTATGTGAAGGATATGTTGGAACAAGGGATGATTGTGCCCTCAAAATCTCCAGTGGTTTCTCCCATCCTCCTGGTCCCCAAGGCCAACGGTGAGCTCCACCCCTGTGTGGACTACCGCCATTTTAACTGCCATAACTGAAATGGACCCATATCCCATTCTTCTAATGGTGAGAATCTCCTAGATGATTGCTGGGAGTCAGGTGTTCTCAAAGTTGGACCTGGTCGACGCCTTTAACCAAGTGCCAGTTGTACCCAAGCACCAACAGTACACGGCATTCAAGTGCCACCTAGGGGTATATGAGTACAAGGTCATGCCGTTCAGACTTAAGAACGCCCCAGCCATTTTTCAAAGGACCATTGACCATGCCCTGGGCGACTTGATTGGGAAATGCTGTGTTGCATACATGGACGACATCCTGGTGTTCTCCAAGTCTTGTGAGACGCACACAGAGGACATCAAGAAGGTCCTCAGGGCACTGGACAAGGCTAGCCTGTGACTAAAGCCCTTCAAATGCGAGTTCTACAAGGGCTCCATATCTTTCCTAGGAAACGTTGTATTTGAGAAGGATACAGCCATCTGCCCAAGCAAGCTGGCGGCTGTGAAGGAGTGGGCAGCGCCAACGGATAAAAAAGGTGTGCACAGTTTCTTAGGGGTGGTGAATTTCCTGAGGAGATTAACCAAGGACCACTCAGAAACAGCCACCCCGCTTACACGGTTGACCAGCAAGTCCCTTTTCAATGGGGAGAAGAGGAAGAGAGGGCGTTCCAGGCCATCAAGGAGGCCCTTCTCACAGAGCCAGTCCTAGCGCACCCAGATGCTGATCTTCCATTCATTGTGGAAACAGATGCATCGAATTTCGCCATTGGGGCGGTCCTATTGCAGACAAGGGAGGATGGTTTGGAGCACCCGGTATGCTACTTCAGCAGGAAGATGCTACCAGCAGAAACAAACTACCCCATCTATGACAAGGAACTCCTGGCAATCGTCGCAGCTCTAAATGAGTGGCAGCATCATCTGTTGTACGTGCAACACCCATTCACTATCTAGACAGACCACAGGGCCTTGGATTTCTATAAGAGCTCCCATAGGATGAACCAAAGACAAGCCCGCTAGCACCTAGAGCTGTCTCAATATGACTTCAAAATAGAATATAAGCCCAGGGAGAGCAATTTACTCCCAAACTTACTTAGCCAGGACCCAAAAATGACCTTTGCAAAGGAGGAGCTGGATTTAACACGGCCACAATGCTCCCTCCCCAGGTGTTTGCATCAATGCAGGAAGAACGTACCAACTTAACAGAAAGAATCTGGACATCCCAATGATGCACTAAATTTGAGGACAAGGTCAGTAGAGAGATAGAGGGAGGGGCCCCCAGCAAAGGCTACAAAAATTTCAGGAAGGAGGGGGCCTCATCCTGCACCACGACCGCCTATGGGTCCTGACGCTCAAGCTTCAAATTGAAGTAATGGAGTTATGTCATGACCACCCCCTGGTGGGACACCCTGGTGTGGGGAAAACAATCGAGCTGATATGCTGGAATTACTCCTGACTGGGACTAGTGGGAACTGTAAGAGAGTATACCACGCACTGCCTTACCTATGCCCAGTCAAAGCCATCTCAAAGCAAACCAGCAGGGAAGTTAAAACAATTAGATTGCACAAATGCCATGGTCCTCACTGAGCATTGATTTCATCACCGGGCTCCCAAAATTGGAGGGCTACAATGCAGTCATGGTGGTGGTAGACTGACTAATGATATTCTGAGTATCCTGGATGAGATCATCTCAGACAGGGGCTCTCAGTTTATCTCCAGGTTCTAGGATCACCTCCTGGAAAATATTAAAATTAAACCATGCCATTCCTCCGCTTACCACCCCCAATCAGATGGACAGACTTAGAGGGTCAATCAGACCCTTGAATGGTACCTACGGTGCTACCTCACCATGCAACATGATCATTGGATCAAGTGGCTGAAAGTTTCACAGTTTGCATACAAAAACCTGGCACACTCATCAACCGGAATGTCGCCCTTTTTCACAAACCACAGGTATCACCCACAGATGATGGACACGCTGGGGGAACAAACCTCACAGCAGATGATTTAGTGACCAGAATGAGGGAAAATCTTAAGCCATTGAGAGCCAACCTGGAGAGGGCAGTGGAGGCCCAAAAGAGGAAGGAGGATGCGAATTGCTCTGAGGCTCCACCACTCAAATATGGAGATTATGTCTTGATAAATGCCAAACACTACACACCTCTGGGACAGTGTAAGAAGTTCAGACCCATTAGCCTAGGACCCTACAAGGTCCTTCGACAGGTGAACGAGGTGGCGTATGAACTAGAATTCCTAGAAGGATCTCTCTTGCACCCAGTTAAACATGTTTCACAGCTTAGAAAAATATGAAGGACCCATACCAGCGAAGCCAGAGCTGGTCCAGTTGGACAACCCAGGGGAGGTGGAGTATGAGGTGGAGGAGATTTTGGACACCAAAATCGCTTGCAAAAAGTGATGGTACTTGGTAAAATGGGTCAGCTACCTGATAGAAGAATCCTCCTGGAAAACAGTCGCCAATTGTGCCAATTGTCCCCAGAAGGTACAGAATACTGGGGGCGCAGGGGGCTCTCCTCTGAGGGGAGTGATGTGACGGTCAAGGCGCTGCCTGAACGCCACATAGCCCTGACCCCCCCTAAGGCAGGGATTGGGGCTCTTAGTAACAGAGATAATATTAATAAAAGCGTAGGGTTTGAGGGCAACCCTCGCAAATGGCATATTGATGAATTAGATGCCAATAAATCAATTAAAACTCAGAGCAAAGGTGGCAAGGGTTAATGTAAATGGTGACCAGGCCAATAAAAGGCCGCCAACCCTAAAGTCTGATGAAATAGATAATGAGAATGACAATGGTTAAGGGCAGCCCAGAGAATCAGGGTCTGCCAAGCCAAATTATGCCAAAAGCGGAAGCATCAAGGACCACTTCATTGGGCAGCTCAGTGCATAAGGAGCAGCCAAGCCAAATTATACCAAAAGCGGAAATGTCAAGAACCATGGCATTGGGCAGCTCAGCAAATCTGGAGCTGCCAAGCCGAATCCACCGTTAGATGAGAATATTGAGAGCCATGGCAAAGGGCAGCCCAGCGAATCAGGGGCTGCCAGGCTGAATTATCCCAAAAATGGAAATTTTTGTGATAAGGGCGACATGAAAATGCTGAGCTCTGATTCGTCCCTGACTAACAAAAATATATGCAGAAAAGCTTCTGTAATGCCACGGGTACCCAATATATGGTCTAGAACAGGCCTAGATGGGAATATTAGAGGCCAAAATTCTCAAAATAGGCCCACAGATAGCCTGCTGTCCATGGACTCCATGGGATTAAATTCCTCCATATCCCCCATTTCATATATAAAAACAATCAAGAAAAGGTGTTTAGGACAACTTCATCTTATAATATATATAAATAAAACCTCTAAAAATGAATATAAATTTTTAAATTTTTGAAATCATTTATTTGGATTTTGGAGGGAAACCTG
Source organism: Massospora cicadina (assembly GCA_022478985.1). Classification (NCBI taxonomy): domain Eukaryota; kingdom Fungi; phylum Entomophthoromycota; class Entomophthoromycetes; order Entomophthorales; family Entomophthoraceae; genus Massospora; species Massospora cicadina. The sequence continues at coordinate 28,279 of JAKSZP010008483.1, forward strand.
GGATTTTGAGTGAAAAAAATGGACCATTCCACGGATTTTGACAGAGAAGTCGCCTCCCTGTATGCTCTCTCTGGGGGACAGACTCTCCTCCTCAGTGTGAGCATCATCCTCACCGTGTTACAAGGATACCTCAATAGCTCATCAAGCCAAAGAATGAAGGACTTAACCACAGCAGCCCTCTCATGTTTGTGGGCCCTCACCTGGGCCCTCTTGCCCAACTGTCTTGTGACAATGTGGAAGGACCCCGTTTATCACATCTTCGCCCATTCTTATTTTAATTGTTAGTAGTTTAACTGCTATGTTATTATATCATGGGATAGAGATCCCTGACGTTGGTGTGAGGTGATGCACCTGGAGTGGCCGGCACTGCCAGCTCCAATACCACCCTCAAGGAGGAACAGGTGGGAATATGGCTGATCAGCCACCAACAATGGCACTGATGGCTGTCAACTTTTAAGTTGCGGCGCGGGAGTGCCTTAGTGGACAGAATGGGGGCAGAACTCACTGGGGCATGACCAAATGGGTTGGTGAAGGGTTGGGATGGTGGGGCAGCATGGGAGTGCCTTGGCCGCCCAGGATGGGGGCAGGAATCACCGGGGCACACCACAGGCCCTGGGGCTAAGGTGAAGTCATTGGTCTGCTATGTTAGTGGGTTGGATGCAGACTCCAACGGGGTGGTACACCTATGAAGGTGAAATGGCATAGGGCTAACCTGTCTTCATACTGGTTGGACTGGCACACTAGTGGAGACCATGGTCAAAATCACAACAAATGGTATTCAGAAACCGGGATATTTTCATTCACTACTTAATTCCAAAGTCAAATGTTCTTTCTGCATGTCACCAATCCCCAGTTCAGCTGACATCAGTGGTCACATTAGGTCCCAAATGTCAAGTAACCAGCACCAGTGGGAGCCTTTGACTGATGTCCAACCCTGGATCTGAAGTGATTGCCGGAATCAAAATCCTGTTGGGGCCTTTCCCTCACCAGGGATTTGGTGGGCACTGAGGGGATCTGTCCCAGCAGAGCTCTATCATCAATGGACAGTCCACATTGCAAGGGGATATCCATCCAGCTGCGCTGGACTACATGCCTTTCTTATGTTTCTGCTGGATAGAGCGCCTTCCTAGGCGAGATGGGAAGACCATCACCAAAGGAAGCATGGGAGGAGTGCACCCCAACCAAGTGCTTAGCGTGCTTTCTTGTGACAGGTGGTCTGATTCCAGCAACCCAGTCCTGACTCGCCTTTTCCATCTTTCCCTCACCCCAAGGGGCCCAGAATTGCTCTGAGCAAATTTTCCTGGGGCAAGAGGAAATTCGCCCTAGGAAGCCCTCGCATTGGCATCCTCTCACTGTGGGGCGCCTTCTTCTGGGGGCCCTTCTCTAGAGGGGGGTTGGTGTAACGATTTTATTAATTCCATCATTACATTTTGACTTGGGTTCAACTATTCTTAACCCTAAGTCGAATAGTTAAAAAGAATTTTTGGTTTTGTTTAGTTTAGCACTGGGTTGTGCCACGCCTGAAACATTTTTTAGGCTCATAAGAGCCTAGTTAATAGTTCAGGTGGGGCACCAAAAGCCTTAGAAGGTCAGTCCCGCGAATTGTAAAGCTCACTTTATAATTCTTTCTCTTGAGTTTAACCTCCCCTGGAGCAAATTTTGTCTCTGGCCTGTGGGGCCATCCTTACCCTGTTGAGTATTTGAACCACTCCACAATTTACTATAATCGGTGATTCTTTTATTTATAAAATATAAAATAAGGATAATTTTGGGGTTTCTGCTGCCTACTTAGCTGTTTGTCTTTTTAGTATCATTGAGTGAGTTTATACATAGTTTGACCATTCAAACGCTATTCAACTTTGCAACCAACTTTGAGTTGGGATGTTTTGGCATTGTTGGTTAGCATCAAATCTATTTGCAATAATTTTATTCTGAAACTGGGATATTTCCATTTGTTACACATAAAAGTAGGCCACAAAGCTTAGAGAGAAGTTTTACTGGGGGCTTGGGCCCCTTTTTTCTCCTGTAAAAGAATTGCTCATGATCTAGCTGGAGGGAATAGACATTGAGCTTAAATTTATTGAGGTAAATTTCTTTTAACTTTATCATTATTGGACACTAGCTGTCTTTTTACTTATAATAGTAAAATATACTTTCCTAGATAATTCACTCAAAAACTTACCTTACTGCATAAACTTTCTTAAAAGTGTATTTTAACTTGATCTTAAAGATATCATTTTATTCTTCTTGATTTATAATGTGGTAACATTATGCAACTTATTGCTGAATACATCTTTTTGTCTATTGAACTCTTTCTTGTAATTTAAAAGGAGAGTCCTTTGAAGACTAGCAAGTATTAGTCATTATAACTCAAGAGGTATCTCCTAGTAGAATTCTGGTCGCTAGGGCAAATATTTTGAGCAGAAGGAGGGATTTATCATGGAAAATCACTGCTAAGGCAGGAAAAATTTCTAGTGTAAACTAGGGTAAAGTCATTATTATGAACGAGTATATCTTTGGTGGTTAAAATTTAAGGTAGTTATAGCTTTGGTAGAATTCTGGGATTGAGTAGAGTACATCGATTTCTATTACAATGTAGCAGAATGTGGATGATACCACTGGACAAAATATTTCCTAATTGATATGTCAGGTTTATTAGTTCTCTGAATGAAAAGATCTTTATCAGATAATATGCCAGTTTTAGAAGGGGTTCAGGGATATCAATTGCTTGTTTAGAGGTCATTTTTCATTGTAATTCAGCAGTTTCTGCAGCAGTGGAACTCCATTGCACAAGTTGCAATTTATTTTTCATTTAAACTTAAAACAACTAGCACAAATATCATCAATCCTGACAATGCCCTTCATGATCTTGATGAGAAGGGACATAACTTTGGAGAACTTCTTCTTGGACTTAATTTATAATGGAGCCTGTTTTAACTGAGGAGATTGAGTACTCCAGTCCTTGATAATTAATCACAAAATAAGTATCTGACCATATCATATGAAGTTTGTAAATTGGACCCCCTGTTTCAGGGGAGCAGCAAATAATCTTTATACTGACCTGCCAGTCTGGGTGCAAGAGCACCCAGAAGATGAGCCAGAATGATAGAGGCACTTTTGCTTGGATGACGTTTAGATGGGCTGGGAGAAAAGTGAATAATGAGTGCAACTGGGACACAAAAGTTATAATAAAACTGGCGAAAATCCAGGCTGTTAAAGCTTCAGAGCCCGTAGTGTCATGGTTGGATGACATAATAGTAGGAACTGATGCTAGGGATAAGGCTGGGCACAGGAGGCCCAGAAGATGAAGCTTCAGGCTCTCCCTGACCTAAAGCACACCTTAGATCAACGCTGGGTGCAAGCCAAGCATGCCCAGGTTGATACTAATGGGGTGCAAAACGCCCAGCCTCTTATCTCAGCCCAGGCTTTGAAACGAATGATTTACATTTTTTGAAAATGGTTCAATTCGCTTGGTTGGAGAGCAAGGGTTTGAGTCCGGCTCCAGCTATGAATACTTGACTTCAGTAAAATAAGGCTTTAATTGATTACTTGAGTGAAGGCACTTTCAGTGAATTTTACCAAAATGGATGGAAACGTCTGTTTATTGGAGCGTCAAGGCTTGGGCGCATTTCCGCAGAACCCAAATTTCCCTGGCACATTTTAAATACATTTTTGCGACCAACATTCCTTGTTGGTCGACTTTCTTTAATAAATTTAACCGTTATTTTACATTTTTTTACAATGGTTCCTTGGGCGAACATGGTGGTGGACCTCTTCAGGATGGTCTCCAACTACGTGGGCCACTACCTATTATCACAATTTACACGAATTCCAGGTGCTTTCTTGGGACGTTTAGGTCCCCTCCAGACCAAGACACCCAAGTCTACTCACTCCAAATTACCCTCGACTAGGGACACCCTGTTGGTGTCTACTCAAGTTGGGAGGTTTCTAATTATCTGTTCTCATATGTGGTGCTTTACACCCTCGCCTGGGTTACCTCCTGCTCAAGCACCATTCTAGGTGCCTCATTCCCCATTCTCTTAACGGCTAGTTCCCTAGCAATGTGGGTTCACGCTCCACATCACTTTTCTGGGAACAAGAGAGTTAAAGACACTCTCTTGACACGCAGGCTTGGGTGTGAAATTTGTTTGGATTGTAATAACAAGTTTAGATTCCCCTGTGGGGGGGTTGGAATAAAACCATTGGTGAGAGTGCAGATTCTCACCTGGAGTGGGGGATTTTGCTCACAAAATGCTGTGATCCTAATGGAAGATTGCTTCAGATAGCGGAAAAAAGTTCGGGCAGCTTTGAGTGCAGTAGGCCCAGTTAATGGCAGAGGGCAGCAAAGTTGCCAATGTGGCTGCAATGGCCCAGTTTCTTCATAACCTGTAATTTCACATAGGCAGGGTTTGCAGGATTCCAGAGAAGATCAATTTACATTAATTAAAGGTGTTCATAAAGAGTGAATTTTTATTAAAAAAAACTTGTAAATAAAATTGACCATCAATTATCCCTGTGTGGGATAATTGCTTAGATTTTCAGTCAATTTAGGAATAGCTTTAGGCCGCATGAAACAAGGTACTCGATTTTCTGACCTAAACTGGTGGAACTTCAAGTGTTGGGGGGTTAATCAATTTAAACTGACTCCAAAGGTATTAGCAGTGGTCTGAGTCATTATCAGTTTGTTCTCAGGCGCCCAAATTGCAGTGTTGTCACGATTACACTGATTTGAGTTGCAACATCACACTAAACGGGTAACAGAAACCTCCCCAGGGCCATCCCATGTAGGGATGATCTCAAGTGGTCAGGGACAGGTTTGGGATTCCCAACCCATCCATGCCTGATTGCTCTGGCGCCCGTTCAGCCTTGTGGGGTTCAGAGGATTTTGGTTTCAATGTCAAACAGGAATGTTTATCATTTTTGAACGATTTTACTAAATTCAATAATGGCCTAGAGGAGGGACTCACCACATCCATCTTGTACTTATTCCTATTTGCTGAGACCTCAATTCAAATTTCTTTGATCCATTGTAACAATTTTCAGGTTGTTAACATAGGTATGGGTGGCGGAACTTTTAGAGGGTAGGCCATAACCAACCGCTCATCCATCACAGGGAGAGGCCTCTGGGAGACAAGGGGGGTGACTGGCTTCTTCAGACCTTTCTTAGAAGGGAATGGGAATACCATTCCGTCCAATTGCAAGGGGCGCTCCCCAAGACTTACATTATCTTCCTCGTTTCCTAAAGGGGGAGCGCCACCACTGGATAATTGTGCAATGACAACGTTCTTATGGACCTTGGGTAATTTTTTCCATCAGCTTCACAATCTTCAGGGGAGAGTGGGGAGCGTCAGGGTGGGTGGTGTGAAAGGCCTTGAAAAGCTCCAAATAGTTTGCACATTCCTGAGTGCCAACCCAGCTATTCTCATAGGGAGTAACCCTTTCATGAAACTAAAACTTAACCAATCTGCGCGAGCGGTGGGAAGCCAAAAAGCGTCAACTTCAGCTTCCTCAATTCTTCAATTAAAATGTGTTTGGGCACTGGCAGTATTGCCCCTTGAATGGGGACAGCTGTGAGATGTGGAAGATGGGGTGTTACTTCCAGTGATCTGGCAACTTTAAGCGGAAGGCACCATTCCCCAGGTCCTCTTCCACAAAATGAGGGCCTGAGAATTTTCTAGTGAGCTTGCACAAGGGCACCTGCATGTGCAAGTGCCACATCTCCAACATGATATATGACCCCACCTTAATCTCATAGGCTGGAAGGCGCTTCCAATCTGCAAACCCTTTTTAATCGCTAATGGCTTTATTCAAGTGTTCCTGAACAAGGACTGGGTGGCATAAATGTGCTGAGCATTGTTGGCTGCAGCTGGTACCTCCAAGCAAAGGCATGGACCAACCAAAAATGATGGATTATACCCCAGAATTAGCTTTATATGGGGAGAAGTTTGTGGATGCATGAGTTCCATTATTATATGCAAACTGGGCTAGCAGAAGGTCTTCCGCCCAATTTTCTGAGTGGTTGCAGCGTAGCACCAAAGACATTGGTCCAAAACACAATTGATCCACTTAGTTTGATCATCTGATTGAGGATGATATATGGCAGAGTGACAGGACGTGTGGATTCAAAATTTCCAAGAGTTTATTCCAAAACTGTGCCATAAGTAGGGTACCACAGTCATTGATGATTTCCTGTGATAAACCAAGGACAGAGAACACGCGCCTCACAAAAGGTGGGCGGTCTTCTCAGAGGTGATGGTGGAGAAGTAGGGGAAAAGAGGGCAATATAGTGATGCGGTCTACGACCACCATGGTCACTGTGAATCCATTGAAATTTGGAAGCTCAACAATGAAGTCCACGGACACCAACGTCCACAGCCCCTCTGCCTGCTGCAGAGGATGAAGAAGACCTTTCATAAGATACTGGTATGATTTGGCCTGCGCGCATGTCATGCTGTTGGTGATCAATGCTAGAATATCCTTTGACAGTCAAGTCCAATTGAAGGAAAACTTAACCAGATCGATGCATTTTTTATTCCCTGGGTGACCAACTGCAGGGGGATTGTGATGAGCTCATATTAATTAATCCTGGAGGAGGGGCGTCCCCACAGATGCAACCTAAACAGTTAATCCCATCAGCCAGAGTATGGAGAGAAAGCCTGGGAGCTGAAATGATTATTGCTCCAAAAGTTCCAACACCTCCATGCGCGCCATCTAAGCTGCTAAGACCTACAAAACAAAGTCTCCAGACCTAAAACTGATATTAAGATATTAAGAGAAACGATGGACAAGATTTGAGTTAACGTAATAACTGTGAAGGAATCTGCCTCATATGATTCTGCCAGACAAAGTGAAGGATTTTGACTCAAAAAGTCAGGAAGCACATTCAGAAAACTCTTCACGAACTTATACTTGAAATTAAAGCTGTACAAGTCGTGGTAGGTCAAGCCTGTCAGTGAACCAACTTCTGCGGCTTGCAGAAATATAGGAGATCTTGGTAATCCATCTACACAGTCAACTCATATTGAGCACCCTGCGATAAATACCATCAGTGGGTCAAGGCCCATGCCACAGCTGCCAACTCGTTGTCATAGATGGCCCAGGCTTGCTCTTTGGAGGAAAACTTGCAGTAAAATTATGCAACCAGGTGTTCCAACCCATCGTGCTCTTGGAGTAGGACAGCCCTTACTGTGGCGGAAGACACATCACATGCTATTATATAGGGTTTGGAGGGGTCTGCGTACTTGAGGATGGGATGAAATAAGAACACCTCCTTGATTAATCAAATGCCTTCTGGAACTTGAGCGTCCATCAGAATGGTATATTTTTGACCATGAGCAGATGCAGTAGTGCAGCCAACTGCAAGAGATTGGGGAGAATTTTTCATAAAATTATAGTACTCAAATAGCTTCTCAGTTGTTTCTGAGTCATTGGAGTCTGTCACTTGTGGATGCATCCAGTTTACTGGGTTGAATGGAATACCCATATTTTAAGATGATATTACCAAAAAAGTAACTCCCCCAAGTAAAATTCGCACTTTGATGTCTTGATGAACATCCCTCCTTAAGCAGTTCAGCCACTACCACATCCAAGTCTTTATTGTGCTGTTTGTGTTTAGAAGAATGAACCAGGATATTGTTAATGTATGCTACCGCTCAGGTGAACTAGAGATCCCATAGCACACTATCAATCATCTTCTGAAATGTTGCAGGCGCGTACTTTCACCTAAAAGGCATAACTCAAAATTGCAATATAACTCTTCTAGTCTGGATGGTAATACATTCCTGACCTTCTGCCAACTGTATAATTATAGGCATTAACAGATCAAAGATTTCAAAAATACTCGTGACTTCGCAATCACTTGACCAATTTTCTGGTCCTTGGAAGTGGGTAGGGGTTGTGAACTGATATATTGTTGAGGTAACTGTAATCCACACAGGGGTGTAGTAAACTATCAGCCTTTTTGTGAAGTCAATGGATGAGGCAACTATGGATTTCTCCTCAAATAACCAGCCCTTCATGGCATGTTGTCCAACCATGTATTGAGGGTAACATCCTCCTCTGTCATGTGCGGGTACAGTGGGCAGTTGATATTCAACACGGCCACCATAGTCTGGAACTTCATATCAAATTCAGTATGAGGTGAATATGGTTGGCCTTGTCCAAATCAAAAATGTTTGATAGGCTATCAGCGCAGTGGAAAAATATGGCAGAAGGCCCACGGGAAAACTTGGGTTGTAATAGACCCTCAGTTCTGAGCTGTAGAAAAGGTGTCAAGCAATGTCAACTCGCCCTCCACCTGGGCATTGTCAAAAGACATTGTGTTTAAATCCAGGTATATTCTCACATGATGACAACGCCAACAACCTACACCCAAATTTACTGAAAATATGAGGTCTGAAATCACAAAAACTGATCACAGAAACTAAACTGGTGGACTGAAAAAGGCACTGGTTTCACGCCTTGAATTAAGGCTGGGAGACCAATGATGCAACCAACACTCCAGACCCAGGTCCAAGTCTAATTCAAGCTGATGGTTCAACTTCAAATTTATGAAGTTACCCGCTTCTCCCATGTCAACCAGGGCCCGAAGGACACCCAGTTCACCCTGATCTTAATTTCCATTGATAATAAAATATGCGTAATTTTGTTTATTGGCAGTTGTGCATGATTCTTTTGACAAAGTGTAAGTAGTAACCAAATCAGTGGTAGAACTGGTTTGGAAAGAATAAATCGTTTTGGGAAGGGGTTGGATCACATTTTCTCCAGGTTGGTTATCCACTAACTGAGGGTTCAGGTGAGCTGGAGGTAATCTGTTCTGTCACGGGGGCAGCATTAGCCGCTGAACCAAAGCGGATATTAAATTAATTTTGAGAAGAAACCATACATGAGTTGGCAAATCCAATCATTAAGTTATGGCTTTTTTGCATGGGAATTAAAATGGAGGGTAGCATTAATTGAAGTTGCCATTATGAAGATCTGTTCCATTGTCTCCACATAAGCTTACTAAATGGCATGGATGGCAGAAGCCTAATCCAACATGGTCCAGAAAATTGCTTGTGATGATTTAAGGGAAGATCAAGTGCAGGAGCTTGCTTGAAGAATGCCATGACAAAGGAAGCTAAGTTCAGAGCTTCAGCACTCAAAGAATAAACTGGAGCAGGCGAGCATAATGCAACACAGGAGTTTTCAAAGCTGTGGAAATGAATTTAAAAAGAGAGATAGGGTCGCCCGCCTGGATGACAGAACGCAAAGAGCCCTGCACCCACCAGCGGGCATCACCTTCCACTGCATCCAAAAGAGTCACGCTCTGCTGGGCATCCATCAGTGAAGCATAACTGACCGTCAATAGAGGACAGCACCTGCAACTCAGTGAGGTGCCAAGGACCTGATTACTACTTTGAGGGAGGGAGCAGATGGAACCACAACTTGAGAGTGGGCTGAGGAGGAAACAGAGGACAACGGGGTAGTTTGGGTATGGAGAAATTTCTTTGAACGTCATCTGGGAGCTGCATACAAAATTAGCAATTGACTAGACAAACAACGGGAAGCAAGCCACCAAAAGAATGTTCATCCAGTAGATAGTGGCTACTGATATGCCCACCTCAACTAGAAGGGCGAAAATGGCTGGAATTAATAAACAATAAATTATGTCAGGTAATTGGAAGATAAAGTAAAACTAGCCAGCCAGTCTGGGTGCAAGAGCATCCAAAAGTCGAGCCAGAATGTCAGAGGCACTGCTGCTCAAATGACGTTTAGATGGGCTGGGAGGTAGGTGAATATTGAGTGCTAACGGACACAAAAGTAATAAGCAACCCAGTTTAAAAAGCCAGGATGTTGCATACCCATAGCCCGCAGGCTTGGGCGTGGAGAAATGGTGTATTAGAATGACAGATTTGGTTTCCCAAAGGGGATTGGAATATAACTGTTGGTGAGAGTGCAGATTCTCGCCCAGAGTGAGGTGATTTTTCCCACAAAATACTGGGATCCTGGTGGTGGATCACTTCAGCAAGCAGAGAAAAGTTTAGGAATTCTTGAGCGCAGTAGGCCAGTTAATATCAGAGGGCAGCAAAGTCAACAACATGGCTGCGATGTCCCTGTTGTTAATTTTGGCAGAGTTGTTCATGTCTTGCCATAAGGGTTTTTTGCACAGGGTCAACCCACTGAGCAATTGGAACGATGATATGAAGATTTTCAGTCCCTTGGAATACACTTAAATTTTTAAATATAACAAAAGGGAGCAATATCCCTGAAAACACTTTTTTTATTGTAAATAATCTAGCGGATCCTTCCTAGTCCACTTACTCTTTTTTTCTAAAACAACCTACCTCTCTTTCAATCTCCCATCTCACTTATATACAGAGGCTTCAAATGATACCACTCTCATAGCTTGGACTATTTTATTCCGCTGATTATCCTTGATTTCAGCTTATTATTCTTGTAGCTCTTTATTGCCCTAATTTTAGGCGATTTAATTTGTATTTGTCAAATGTTGACATTGCCCTATCACCTTATTCTGGAGGCAATCCAATAATATACCATTATATCCCAATTTGCCTCATCTCAAGGCACTCAAATGATCGAACTTAATGTCATGTTTGGCAAATCCTGCCCTAGCAATTCCCAGCTTATCATCCAGTCATATCAGAATCGCAACATTACCCCTCCTTGATTGAAAAATAAGGCTCATATTGCTTATATGGTTGGAGGAACTTCACATGAACTTGGTTAATGATTCGACCATTTGTGGGGTCCTTGATGGTATAAGCGTCAACCCCAGTTTTCTCTATAACTTCAAATGGACCAATCCAGATGTTAGCCAGCTTGTGTTTTTGACCAAACCCATGCTGGTTCTGGAAGTTTTGAATTACACTTCCAATGGGGCAGGTTTAATCTCGAAGTTACACTAGGCAGATTCTCCAAAAAGGCGTTAAATTTAATTGAAAATAAATGTTATAAAATTTCTTTTTATTTCTGAAAAGAGGAAATATTATAGGCTTTTTTACAGTTCATAATCTATCAGAATGAATTAATCTCTGCACAATCAAATCTTTAATCAGCTGATTGGGATCCGATTGATCATCAACTTTGATAGATTGTGATAGATTGCTCACTCCTTCTGATGATGTCAGGGGAATTAAGGAAGGGGATTTTTGGAGATATGCAAATTTGGTGAGATCCCAACACTTCCCCCCTCAAGATTCGATTGTGGTGGAGAATGACTTCTTAAAAACCTAGGATGAATATAATTTACCACATTACCAGTATCAGTATGAACAATAAAATATTTTAATCCTTTTTTAAATATAACTTTACAAGGACCAGACCAATTAGTTCCCAGCTTTTCAGTCTATCCACCTGGCCGAGAATGATAATACATAACATAATCTCCAATCTGATATTCAGATAAGACTGGTTTATGTTGATTACTTTGTAGAGTCTCTCTTTGAGTGGTGGTTTCAATTGAATTCATTGCTTGAGCCTGGAGGCGGATAGTCTCACAGCCAAATTTCTCATAACTAAAACGGAATTTTCTGGGATGCTTTCTTCAAGGATAGTTTGAACACTAGAAGGGACTGAAGGATCCCACCCATATATGCACTTAAACAGGGACATCTTGATAATGCGGTGATAGCTTAACCAATAAGCAAATAAGGCACTTGGTAAATAAAAATTCCACTGAGTCAGATCAGTTGAGACCATTTTCCTTAAAATTGAGACCAAGGTTCCATTAACTCGTTCAATGGCCCCATTTGTAAATGGATTTTATGGGACAACAAATCGATGAGTAGTGTTAAATAATTTTGATAACTCCTGTATAAGCTGCGAGGTGAAATTAGTCCCATTATCTGACATAAGGAACTTTGGGCATCCATGTTGGGAAATAACATGCTGATATAGGAATAAGGCTGTAGTCTTAGCTGAAGGGGTAGCAATTGAAATGGCCTCAACCCATTTGGTCAAATGGTCGATGGCCATAATGATATACTGATGACAATGCACTCCTCAAGGAAAAGGCCCTACAACATCAATGCTGACTACTTTGAACGCCTTAGTTGGGGAAATGACTTGATGTTGATAAGTAGGGTTGGTAATTCCATGACGTTTGAAAGTAAGACATGAGTCAAGAGTCTCCTGAATGAACTTGGTCATGTTGTTCCAATAGTATTGAGCCTTCAACCATTCTTGAGTTTTCTTTAAGCTGCTGTCAGAATAGGTAGTCGGGATAACCCATTTGCATTTTGATGCTGAGCTCCTGAGCGATGAACAATGGAAAAATTGTAATTTTGCAATTGTAAAGCCCAACGGGCCAACCTCCCATCAGGATCCTTCATATTCTGCAGCCATCATAAGGAGGAATGGTTGGTAATAACGGTGAAATGGGTACCATATAAAAAGGGCCAAAAATGCTTGATGGCCAAAATTACCGCCAAACATTCCCGCTCAGTAACACTATAATTTCGTTCAGCCTTTGACAAAGTTTTGCTATAGTAAGCAACAGGATGATCCTTATTTTCTTCATCACACTGAGATAAAATAGCCCCAATAGCGACATTGCTTGCATCCATATGTAGAAAGAAAGGCTTATCAAACTGGGGGTGAATTAGAACAGGTGCCTTCATCAAGGCGGTACGCAGAGAATTGAAAGACTGTTCTTGAGCTGATCCCCACTCAAAAGACACTCCTTTTTGCAATAGATAAAATAAGGGTTCAGCCATATCAGCAAAGTTGGGAATAAATTGCTGGTAATACCCAACCATACTGAGAAAGACTTGAATATCCTATAAAGAAGAGGGAGGAGGCATCTGTTGGATGGCTTGAACTTTGTCCGCAAGGGGTCAAATCCCTTTAGCTGAAACCTGATGTCCTAAGAAGTCCATTTCATTTTGAAAGAATGAGCACTTGGAGGGCTTGAGTTTTAAGGAAGAGCCCCAAATTTGGCTGAAAACTTCTTTTAAATGGTTTAAATGCTCAGTAAAGGTTTTGGAAAACATGGTAATGTCGTCAAGATATACCAGAACACAAGTAAGCTTTAAATCCCGGAGCATACTGTCCATGGCCCTTTGGAAAGTTGTGGGGGCATTGCTTAGGCCTTGAGGCATGCGAGTTGGTTCAAACAACCCTTCACTTGATATCAGGGCACACTTGGCACAATCTTCTGGAGACAGTTCAATTTGCCAATATCCACTGGCTAAGTCCATGGCCGAAAAATAGGTCAGTGTGCACTACACCTTTCATCTCCCCAAAATTGTAAGTATGCCTAGCAAAAATGTTGGAATATTCGTCCAATAAATGAAGCACTTGTTTCTCCTGTTCCTTAGAGATGTTTCCCAATAGCAGGTCCCACAGTAAGGATTTTCTGATCACTCTCCAATCCAAAGTCTTGTAAACTCCCAAAGGGTTTAACATCATAGATACAAGATAAGGGTAACAGCTTGACATAAGCAATTGGGTGCTCTCAATCTACCAGTTTTGGCACATCAGTAAGGTTCGCTAGTAAGACAGATAAAGAGCTTGAATAATCATAATCCAATATTCCAGGATAAGGCAAGAGCTCTTTGGCAGAAGGATTGACAGTGCCCTGGACTTGTAGCAAATGCCCCTTGGGAATCGAAAAGTGCAAAGAAGTATTAATGATCACTTGTGATTTTGGTAAAATAACTAATTTCTCAGGAGAAAAAACAGGCATTCCCTCTTCAATATCAGCCATGGTAGGAGGTAATTTTACATGAGAATCTTCAACCTGATACCGAAGTGAATAAGACCTTTTAGTTTCTTCTAACAGACATAACTGACGTTGAGTGAAAGCATGATCAGATAAAAGTAAGGGAACTCAATACCCCAAGAGAGACAACGACGAGTCAGGGTAGTTGATAATTTCATCAAATTCTCGTAAAAATTGAGTTCCCAAAAGTAGGTCATAACTCAAATTATTGAGCACAATCACTGAAATGGTAAAGGTTGATTTTCTGATTTTCAGAGGAGGGGATGAAAAAGCTCTAATAGACTGAGTACTCTGAGGGCCAGCGGTGCCATATTCTTCATAATGAGAAATATCGGGGTTAATTTAATCTGTTTGACCAATTTGGAGGAGACAACATTCACCGGGGATCCAGTATCTATGATAGCCTTGAAATTGATTTGATTTACTCAAAAAATTAATTCTGATAATGGTGCTTCCAAACTGAGAGGATAATGCCAATAAGAAGGGCAAGGAATAAGAAGAATGGTCGTCTTTTTTACAATTGTCTGAACTTTGCTGCTCTTGCTGCGCAATCACATCATTATCAAGGTGAAGAATCTTATTGGTCTTATCTCTTTTCTTTTTTTCATCTGCTTCCTTTTTAAAACAACGATCCTCAGTATGAAAGTAGCAATGACAGTAATTACACTGGATCGCTTTAGTGTTCTCAGGCATGGCAAAAACTTTGGGCTGACTAGGTCTAGGAGCCTCATAAACTCAGGGTTTTTTTGGAAAATTGAGGGGGCAACTCCAATAAGGCCTCCTTAATATCCAAAATACTTCGGAACTTCTTTTTAACACTGATCAGATAAACTTGCATTTGCGTCCTAGTAGTAGATGCTGACAGAACTGCGGATATTGCATCATCCAAATTTTAACTGACCACAGGCTACAAGAGTTTAAGCTTCCCAATAGAACCGATGAGCAAAGTCCACAATAGATTCATTTTGGTGGGGCTGTATACCCATAAAGGCCTGTTTTTGCGAAGATAGGGGTCTGCTCACTTCCAAATGCTTTGATCAATGCTTCTTTGACTTGAGCCCAAGTAGAGCAAGTCATTAAGTGGGAAACCATATTACCTTGAGCAACTGAGTAAGGCAATTAGGCAAGTAATTCATCTTTTGGTGATCTGTGGCATCACTTAATGGCTTATCATACAGATATAGAAAGGCGATAATGCTGCCTTTCCCTGGGGAGTATTTGTCCTTGAATATTGGCTTGAAACGCATGGGAGCATTGGTAGTCAAAACATGCACTACAGGTTGTTCAGATTAAGTAGACACATAAGAGGCATAATCTGAAGCTTGAGAAGAAAATTGAGGGTAAGGACCAACAGCTTCAGTACAAACTTCACTAATTTGATTCAGGTCTGCATGCCCTACTTTCTCATCTAGTTGGCGAGATAGCTCAAAATCTGTTCCTGTTGTGATTTTACTTGAGTTCCAGAGTCTAAATTTTCACTTGGAGCGACTTCCTTTTTGATTCACAATCATGTAATAAGATATCAGTGTCCTTGGCCCACTTTCCCAAATTGATCAATGCAATGGACAAGGACTGCAGAGTCAAAAGGGGGTTAATTGGTACCCCATCAGGGGTTAGGTTGTATTCGTTGGCCACCTTAGATAATTGTTCATGTAAGTGGTCAACATGTTTATAAGAGAGTTAATTTGCTGATAAGATCCTGAATGACCATCAGTACCTGGAGTCCACGGGGCCCATCAGCTCCAGGAGGTCCACGAGGCCCTACACCTCCAGGTGGCCCAAGAGGTCCTTCTACCCCAGGAGGACCCATATTTCCAGAGGTTTTCTCTACTTCATTGACCTGGAACTAAGTTAATGAGTACAATTGTTCTAATTGAAAAAGATAGGTTCTAATTTCTTCCTGCATTGATTGACTACGCTCAGAGAGTTAGGAAACACCCTATCTCCATTCCTTCTGGATCTCTTGAACCTTTTTTGGAAATTGTACATCAATAAAATTTGATATCCCATGATCGAACTGAATGAGCTGCTGTTGTACTTTGTTGAGGGAAGTTCGATTATTAATAATAGCATCACAATTATCTCAGCTAAACTCGGAGGCTGACTTAAAAACTCAGAAATATAATTATTCAAGGATTGGAGTCCTTCTATTAAATTATGCATCCCTTGATGGTGCATTCCAACTACAGGTAGCAAGTGGTATAATGTAGGATGTACAAGTTGTTGTAGATATTGTTTGGAGCCAATCCCTGGCATTTGAGACATTTGCAGCACTTCTCACAATATAGAAGGTACTGCATTCAATTGAGATCAGGTAGAGCGTATTCCTGGGATTAGAGCCCCTTCAAGTAATTGATTGATGATATTTCACAAGGCCTCAGGTGAAATTTGAAATTCAGAGGCAAAACTTAAGTTAGGATTATAGAATTCCAAGTTGGCCCAAAAATTCCAATGTGGAGGGTAATCTTGGGATTTGGGCTCCAATTAAAGGGACCCATCGTAAAATACTGCCTTGCTCTTGATCTTGAGCCTCATCAGGCGAAAATTGAGAATCCATGGTGATAGACGTGGTCACTGGTGCATAACTCAGAGAGCCCCCTGTAGTGAGCACCAGTCTGGAAGTTTTGAATTACACTTCCAATGGGGCAGGTTGTATCTCAAGTTTACACTAGGAGGATTCTCCAAAAATGCAATGAAGTAAATAAGAAAATACAGGTTAAGCTTGACCTAATTTTTATTTTTGAAAAGAGGAAATATTTATAGGCTTTTTTATGGTTCATAATCTATCAGAGTGAATTAATCTCTGCACGATCAAATCTTCAATCAGTTGATCAGGATCCAATTGATCATCAAATTTGATAGATTGTGATAGATTGCTTGCTCCTTCCAATGATGTTGGGGAATTGAGGAAGGGGATTTTTCAGAGATATGCAAAATCAAATGAAATCCTGACACTGGGCATGAAAAAAATTTTATATTTCCATCTTGGAATTGAGTGAGGCTGCTACGCCATACTTTATCAGCTGCCTGAGCCTTAATCTTTTTTCTAAACTGCATGAGTAGGCTTCATTTTGCAGTTTGATCAGCATGTCCGCTAAGTTAGTCAAATACTGATGAGGATCCATTCCGCTGATATCCTCTATACAATAATATAGCAGTGCCAGAAGTGCAGGGTGCCGTACATACAATAGTTGGAAAGGACTTTTCTTTATAATGGAATGGTAGCTAATGTTGTAAGCAAAGATGACAGTAAAAAGGAGAGAGGTCCAATCAGAGGGTCAATCCTTCACCAATTTCCAGAGTATGTCACCAAGGCACCATTAACTCACTCGACCATTCCATTAGATTCAGGGTAATGGGGGCTGTCAGAACTTCACGGATGCCCATTAATTCTTAAGCTTAAGTAGAATGTGTGAAGTGAAGTTTGTTCTGTTGTCAGTAAGGATGAACTGGGGACAACCGTGTCACTGACATATACACTCCATAATAAACTTGGCCATCGTTAGCACCCCCAAATCACATATTGGTCACGCCTCAAACCACCTGGCCAAGTGGTTGTTTGCTACTAGGATGTATTTGGACTGGTTTGAACTTTTGGAAAGGGACCCACAACTTCAATCAAAACGGTGTGCCAGGCGAAGTGCAGCTTCACTACAGTATGAAGTCTTCTGGCAGAACAGCTTTTCCACTTGGCATTGGTGACAGGAGGAGATAGTATCAAGTACATCGAAGTTCATGCTTTTCCAGTAATACTGAGGCTGCAATAATTCCATAGTCTTACATACTCCACATGTGAAACCACTCAGTGTGCGCTCATAATAATAGTTGGGTGGGCGGAAGGTCTTGGAATATTCACGGTAGTGTCCCCTACCCGCTTATACAATTCCCCATTTTTCTGGAATGTATTGGCCCTTATTCTGTCCAATACCTCGATGACTGGGGGCAGTTCATCATCGTACTTGCCACTAAGCATCTTATTGAACATGATATCACTCAGATCTGCCATAACTGCAATTGTGGGTAGTCTCAATAAACAATCAGCATTATGGTATTTTGCTCTGGGTCAATGAAGAATTTCAAAATTGTATGCCTGCAATTTAAGAGCCCATTGGGCCAGACGCCCTTCCAGTTGTTTCAGATCTTTTAACCAGCGTAGCGAGGCATGATCCATTAGAACTTTGAATTTCACCCCATGCAAATACACCCAATGTTGCTTATAGGCGTAGATCACTACTAAGCACTCCCTCTCAGTCTAAGTGTAATTGCGTTCATGGCTGTTCAAACTGTGACTACAGTATGCTATGGGGTGCTCTTCTCCTTCCTCGTCTTTTTGGGATAGGACTGCCCCCACAGCGGGAAGGGACACATCCGTCTGAATGATGAACTCTTTTTCCAAAATTGGGATAGTATAACACCAGCGCACTGATCAGTGCCATTTAAAGCATATCAAAAGCATGTTGCTGCCGTTCCATCCATTCAAAAATGGTGCCCTTTTTTAATAACTCAATTAGTGGGCCCCCAATACAGCTGAAGTTAGGGATGAAGCGCCAGTAAAAGTCAACCATCCCCAAGAATACCTGTATATCCCGCTTGCTGTTGGGCGAAGTCATTTTCAAAAAAGCTTCCACCTTAGCTGGTTGGGGTCTCAGCCCCATGGCATCAACCACAAACCCTAGGTACTCCAGCTGGTCCTTAAAGAAATGGCATTTCTGAGGTTTAAATTGATGTTGGCCTCAGCAAGCCAACGGAATACTGCTTCTAAATGGTTGAGGTGTTTAGTGAAGGTTTGGGAGAAAACATTAATGTTGTCAAGGTATACAAGGATGCACAACAGCTTTAGGTCCCCAGGAATAGTGTACATCCCCCGATGAAATGTAGCCAGGGCGTTACACAGCCCTTGAGGCATCTGGGTTGGTTGAAAAAGACCTTTGGACGTGATTATGGCGCATTTCTCCTGTTATGCCACTGGCAACTCAATTTGCCAGTAGCCTGAGATCAGGTCCATTGCTGAAAAAAAGGAGCTCCCCCTAGCCGATCCAAAACGTCATCAATCCACGGTAAGGGATATGAGTCCTTTTTGGTGATGCTGTTGAGCTTTTAATAGTCAATTACTACACAATTAGTTCCATCCTTTTTTTACAATAAGAATGGGAGAAGCCCATGAACTCTTTGATGGCTTAAGAATCCCTTGCTCTAATAGCTTGTCCATCTCCTTAGTTACTACTTCTTCCATCATTCTTGATTGGCGGATTGGCCTTGACCAGATAAGAAGATGATCTTTAGTGTCCACCCTTATGAACTACTCTCCGCGCGCATCCTAAATCATGGTCATCAATGGAAAAACCTCTTTATATTTTTGAAATAAAGCGATTGCCCTATCCTTCTGTGGTTCTGACAACCCCATTATTTCATCACGCAATACAACAACCATTATGTTGAGCTGTGGTTCAAAAGGAAGACCAAATTCCTCCAGCGACCCAAACTCATGGACCAAAAGAACCTCCTCAATGGGGATTAAGTGAAAATATGCCACTATTTGGTGGCGGCGGATTTGCAGTGATACAATTTGTAGGCTTGCAAGTAAAACTTTGATATCCCCCTGCCCAGGTAATATAATGCCTGGGGCCACGTGGGACTCAAACCGTGACTGCTGATATGGTCCAATATACTCCTTATAGAGTCCATCTGGAACTTCTATCACCAAGTCAGTGTTTACTATAACTTGATGCCTGGATGGAATAGATATAGGTCTAGAAGCTATGAGCGGCAGCCCTTGATATTCATAAATCTGTTGAGGAAGGGCCCAGGTTTTTCCCTTTAAATGATGTAGTGCACTGGGATTACTTAATCTCTATAAGATATATTGATAATCCCCATATGCACTGGATCATTTGGCACTCTGTTAGAGGTGAAGTAAATTGGGATTCGCTGACCTAATATTTCAAAAGTCTTGTTCGTTATATCAATAACATCCCCATAGTGTCACAAGAAGGCGGTTTCAATTAGCAGATCATGATTGCTATTTGGTAACACTATAGCTGGGGCTACCACAACAATAGAACCAAACTGCAATGGAAGCGCACTGTATGCTCCCTTAGAGGTCATGTTATCCGCTTCAGCAGTTCCATATACCACTCGGTGGTCCACGTCCAGTTTTAATGATAATTTGGCCAACAAATTTGTGGAGACTATATTGACAGAGGCACCGGTATCTATGATGGCATGGACTCGGGTTTTAGCTACAACCAGGTCACAGTAAGTACATTTGGAGTAAGATGCGTCTCAACTTTCTATGACATGGACATTTATGGCGTCTATGTTTCCAAGAAAACCCAAAATCCCCCACCAATTCTGGGGTATTGTTTGATAATAGTGTTGACTTGAAGAGTGACGCTTACCGCTTGCAAGAAAGGTGCATCAGAGGAGGGGTCTAACACTTCAGGTGAAACTTGGTCAAAAATCTGACAAGTATACAGCTTGACCTGAAACTGAGGCCCCACTCCCACCATAGCCACAGACTGCACTCATGTCAAAATATTAACCTTCCCCCAACTGGCTGCTGATATAATACTGACTCATTGGGCAAGGGAGCTTCCGCTAAATATTCTAAGATGGGTTCAGGTGGGACGTTTGGGTTTAATATTATGTAGGTAGAGAGTCCCATCTATACTCTGCTCTGACTTTTCCATGGCTGTACCGTTCTTACTGTACGCAAGAGACCTGTTGATTGGGGCACCATTGGGCCATGTGCCCCTGTTAACTGCATTTGAAACAGCTGAACTCATAGGGCCCACATCCCTGATTAATGCGAAACAAGCCGCGTCAGTGTTGGGCTGGATGTGATAAGTGGAAACAGGGGTAGGACAATATATGGGCCAGTGGCAATAAAAAGGTATGGGGTGAACATTTAACTGCTGCAGGTAACTTGGTGGAATATGAACTGGACAGACAAAGTTTCCCAAGTAAGATGATTAAGTGGTGGTAGCAGAAGGATTCCGCTCTGTATTAGGTGGAGGGAAGTTGGCTGATATATTGTGGAAAAATTGAGCAAGTTTAAGCAAATGTACATCTTAATCCAACATTGGGGTCATAACGTTATATAGCTCACAGTATGGTTTCACAGCAGAAGTCATCGCAATACACACATCAGATTTGGATAAAATTCCAGCCCCAATTAACACGTGAGCCTCCGCCAAATTGCTCAGCAAATGCGGTGAGAGTCTCATTCCTATGAAACCCAATGGTCAAAAACTCAGCCTTCTACTGTGACATCTTTGCAATTGCACCAAATAGCCACAACACCATTTTTTTGACTCTTTGGTATGTAATGAATTAGCATGAAAGGTAACAGATGACTTGATCAGCACTTTCGACATCCAATGTAGAAATCAACAGTTTCACTTTATATTGATCTGAGACTTCTTCTGTCACAATCTCATTTATCTTAAAGAACCCATGGATATTTCCTTCACAATCAAATGGAGGCAGTATATCACTGCAAACCTCCTGGAGCAGCTCATCTTGTTTTCTAATTTACAGCGTCCAATGCAAGTTTCAGCTCTTCATAGGCAACATGCCTAGTGTGTTGTGTAGAATTTTTATCAAGATTATCAGTATGCATCATAGCTGGCAGCTGAGTATATAACATGTTATAATTGATAAATGGGCCCCCTGTAGTGAGCACCAATGTTGTAATTTTGGCGGAGTCATTTAAGATACGCCATAAAGGTTTTTTGCACATGGTCAACCCACTGAGCAATTGGAATGACAATATGAAGATCGTCAGTCCCTCAGAGTACACTTAAATTATTGAATATAACAAAATGGAGCAATATCCCTGAAAACACTTCTTTTATTGTAGATAATCTAGTGAATCCTTCCTAGTCCGCTTACTCTTTCCTTCTAAACAACCTCTCTCTCTCAATTTCCCATCTCACTTATATACAGTGGCTTCAGATAATACCACTCTCATAGCTTGGACTATTTTATTCCGCTGATTATCCTCGATTTCAGCTTGTCATTCTTGTAGCTCTTTATTGCCCTAATTTTAGGCGATTTAATTTGTATTTGTCAAATGTCAACATCGCCCTATCGCCTTATTCTGGAGGTGATCCAATAATAGCTCATTATATCCCAATATTGCCTCATATCGAGGCACTTGAATGATCAAACCCAATTTCATGTTTGGTGGATTCCACACTAGCGATTCCCAGCTTATTGTCCAGTCATATTGGGATCATGAGAGTCCCAGTTGTTGCGTAACTGTAATTCCACATTGGCAGGTATCACAGGATACTAGATAAAATCAATTTACAATAAGCAAAAATGTATTTAAAAAGAGGGAATTTCATTAAAAAAATTGTTAGATAATTGACTGTCAATACTCCTTGAGTGATTCAATTGCTGAAATTGTTCAATCGATTTGGGAATAGCTTTGGGCCACATGGAATATGGCACTCGTGTTTTTGACCTAAACTGGTGAAACTTTGAGTAGGGGGTATGTAATATAAATTGACACTGAAGGTGTTGATGGCAGCCTGAGTCATTATCAGTTTGCTCTCAGGCCACCAAATCACAGTTTTTCTGCAATTAGCCTGATTTGAGTGGTGATTTCTCACTTAATTGGTAATGGGAGCCTCCCAGGGCCATCCCATGTAGGGATGGTCCCAAGTTGTCAGGAATGAGTTCAGAATTCCCAACTCACCCACATCTGATCACTATGGCGCCAGTTCGTCCTTGTGGGGTTTATCAGATTGAGGTTTTAACACTGAAAGGAAAGCTTTTTGTTTTTGACCAATTTTATTGAATTTAAGATCAGCCTAGAGGAGGGACTCTCCACATTCATTGTGTGCTGATTCCTACTTGCCAAGACCTCAATGTAGATTTCTTTGATCTGGTGTAAAATTTCTCTAGTTGATAACACAGGGATGGGCAGCGGAACTTTTAGAGGGTAGGCCATAACCCACCACCCGTCCACCACATGGGTGAGGCCTCTGGGAGATGAGAGGGTGGCTGGCCTCTTCCGATCTTTCTTAGAAGGGGAAGGAAATGTTGCCCAGTCCAAGCGCAAAGGGCTCCTGGTCTTACACCCTGGCCATTGGTAGAACAGAAACATATCCCATAGCGGTACTCATGAGAAACTAGTTTTAAGTGTTACTTTGATATGTTTCTCATTCACTTATAGTACCTATAGAATTGGTGCTAAAGATTGTAATTGAATTAATTCACCAACCAGAATTTACATTGCTATATCAGCTGTTTCCAGTGTGGAGTTTTCCAGTATGTTTTAAACAAAGGGTAATACTGGCTCTAGGCCATATAGAGCAAAAAAGTTGACAACTGGATAACCTGATGCTAGCTCATGCTGTATGCCAATAGATACGCTGAAAGGTAAGTGTTTGACTAAAGTGGGTCATATTGATCTATATTGCAGAGAATGGCAATTAGAGTTCCATTTGCTTTTTTCCACTGCTCCTTTGTTAGTGGGATGATATGGGACAGTAAAGGAGGGATAGTTGTCCATCAAAAAACTAAGGTCAATGGTTATTTAAGATATTAAGTTGGTGCCATTATCATAGAACTTTATCTTTGGGCTACTGTGGTGGTTGAAGACCTGTTTAAGTAAAAAAGAAGAAATCACATTAGAAGTGGGTGAGGCAACTGAGATGGCCTCAACACATTTTGTGAAGTGATCAACTGCTAGTATTATATTTTGGTGGACATACATCGCCATAGATAGTGGAACAATAAATTCAATACTAACGGTAGCAAATGGGGTGGTAGAACCCATGAGCTGGTGTTGATACATCAGATTGGGAGGTTTCTGGATAGCAAAAATAAGACATATTGATGACGTCTTATATTGACTCAATCATCCCTTCCCAGTAATATCACTATCACATCCACTGATGGGTTTTCCTTATGGCGACATGTCCTACAGTCAAATGGGCCTCTAGGGCAGTTTATATTCTAGCTGATGGCCGAACATAAGGCAGCAATTATGTTCCAATCTGTTTATAAAATAATACATCTTAAATCTGAGTACGTTCAGTAATATTTTTCAATCGTTGCAGAACTGTAGGAGTCTCTCAGCTCCATTCCTTAGGTTTCCCAATGGTTTGTTAATTTGATCTTTTTTAAAGGTATAGAGAATTAGTATGGATATTCATGACAACTTATTAGTGTTTTAATTTATCATTCAGTGCGATGAACAGTGGAAAACTCATAACTTTGGAGTATGAGTGCCCAGCGGGCCAGCTGCCCATCAGGATCTTTCATATATTGTAGCTACCATAGAGAGAAATGGCTTAAAACCATGGTAATATGGTTCTCATACAAGAAAAGACAAAGAAGCTTAGTAACAATCAAGACAGCTAAGCATTTGTGCTCAGTAATTCTGTAATTCCTTGTTGAAATCCTGGCGCTGTTAGGTGCTCACGATGCTTGGGCACAGAATTTCAACAATTAAGCAGTCACAAAAATATTAAAACTTTTCAACAGATGTTAAAATTCAATTAAGCACTTGTAAACTAAAAATAGATATTAATTTTAGACATTTATAGAAATATAAAGAACTAAGGATCAGAGGCGGAAATTCACTGCTATTACACCAAACTTTACCATGACAATAC
>JAKSZP010008484.1:0-52514 GCA_022478985.1 Massospora cicadina
AGAAGTTTGAGCCAATGAGCACTGTCCTGCGCTCCCTGAATACTTTTTAGGAGATCTAGTCTTGTTCTACCACCATCGCCCTGGGGGCAGGACCCATAAGCTTGCCACCACTTGGTCTGGTCCTTATTGGGTGATACACCATAGGGGCCCTGAATACTCTAATGTTGCTACTGGTACTGGAACGGTAGTTAATCGCATCCACATCCATTTTTTGTGCAAGTACTATCCCCCTCAGCAAGATCTCAAGGGGGGTGTTGTTGGGATTTGACCTGCTCCAAATCAATTTAATTCAAATTTTCCTACCTCTGATACCTCTCCAAATTTTCCTCTCACGGAGCCTTATTTTCCATCCCCTAATCAATTTGTTAAAAAAAAGCCTGCCGTCAACTCCCCACCTGATCAACATCAGGATGCTGAAGATCTTGCCAGTGGAGGACGTCATTATTCTGAAAGGATTAGGAGGAAAACCTCTCCTACAAATATCCGCGCCTTTTCCTAAATAAAGCTACGTTTTTATATCCAATTCATTTTTAGTTTTACTTATTTCTAGAGCCTCTGTACATCAAGCTCCTCTCCGGCCATCTACTTCACCAGTTTAATACAATAGGTCCCTCGTCACCTATTCTCAAGCTTATAGCAAGTTAACAGCCCCTACATTTAGGATTCCTGGCTCAGTCCGCTGTCTGCTCGCTGCGGGACATTTTATCCCATCCATTTTGGTATGATTCAGAGGAACTATTGCCCTCAGCTACTCTATCCTGACAGGCTCTATGATTGATATGGGCCTGCTAACGAATAACCTGGTATGCACTTTACCCAACGTCCATATCATGGATGAGTTGACCCCAGATGAGCTGGAAAAAGTTCATACTCTCCTAAATGAATATAGTGACATATTCTCCAAATCCAATAATGACTATGGCCACATGAAGGGCTAGTGCTACTACATCAATGTGGGTGATGCCCAGCCTATTAGGTTCAAACCTTACTCAAGTCAAAGGTAGAGGAACAACAAATGAGGAAAGAGCTTCAGCAGTTGCTAGGCGCAAAATTATTAGTTCCTTCACAAATACTTTGGTCTTCCTCTCTGGTGCTTATTAAAAA
Organism: Massospora cicadina; assembly: GCA_022478985.1. NCBI lineage: Eukaryota > Fungi > Entomophthoromycota > Entomophthoromycetes > Entomophthorales > Entomophthoraceae > Massospora > Massospora cicadina. The sequence continues at coordinate 1,105 of JAKSZP010008484.1, forward strand.
GAAAAATGGAGGTCATTGAATAGTCATGGACTACTGAAAGTTATATAAAATCACGAAAAAGATTAGATATCCTATCCCTTGATTGATTACACCTGGCCCAACTCTATGGCTCTAACTTCTCTTCCGCTATGAACTTGGCTAGTGACTATTGGCAAATGGACCTTCTCCCTGAAGATCAGGAGAAATGTGCTCTCATTTGTAGTGAAGGTCTCTTCCAACCAACACGATTACCTCAAGGGTTGTGTAATGCACCTGCAACTTTACAATGTGCGATGGACCACATTATTAAAGACTTGAAGTTAAAATGCGTCATTGTATAACTTGATGACATCCCAGTATTCTTAAAAACTTTTACAGAACATCTTGATCACCTGAAGGAGATGTTTCATCGGCTCTTAAGTCAAATAAAAAGTTAAAGTCCTCAAAGTGTACCTTTTAAAGAAGAAACTATATTACTTTGGCCATTCCATTTCTCAAAAACGAACTCAACCAATTCAAGATAAGGTTGAAGCGATCTCAAAAAAGCCTCCCCCTAAAAATTCAAGAAATATTTAGGTATTTTTAAAGATGGTGGGATATTACCATCAATTTGTCCCTAAGTTTGCCCAGCTCAGCGAGCCTCTTATCCACCTATTGACCAAGAGCACTCCTTTTCAGTGGGTTGTAGAACAGAAAGTCACTTTTAAAACGCTGAAACAACTGCTGCTGCAACGCCATTTCCTATGACACACATATTATAATAACTTCTTCATCGTGTTCACTGATGACTTGAACTATGACGTTGGGGCCATCTTACCCAATTGGACAAAAATGGTGTAGATAATCCTGAATCCTATTTTAGTAAGATGATACCAAAGGAAGAACGCAACTACAGTGTAATGGATAAGGAGTGCCTTGCTGTTCTGTTAGCTGTAAATCACTACCGTCCTTTTCTATATGAAACTACCTTCATTGTGGTTACTGACCACGCATCCCTAAAATGATTACAGAACATGAAAGATACTACTGGTTGGCTAACTCGCTAGGCTATAATGTCCAGCCTTATGACATGAAGCTCAAACACTGTAGTTGAATCCATCACTTGAATGTAATGGGTTAACTTGGCTACCAGTCCTTCAATTGGATAATAATAAAGCGGAGAGGTTACATGACCTCTTAATGACCCCTGACGAATGGGAGGATGAGGATGAGCCTGTACACAAAATGTTATTCTGATACTCCCATAATACCAAAGTGGAGAATGGGAATTTTTTATAAGCAGGTGGGGGCAAAATGGCTGCTTTACCTTCAGCCCTCAGAACGCGTACCTGCTATCCTAGAAGCTCACTCCACTCTAGTTCATGGAGGGGAAAAGAAAACTTATGAGTGGATTTAGGATTAAAATTATTGGGATGGTATGATGGAAGCTATTGTTGACGTCTTGGAAGCTTGCCTTACGTGCAAAAAGCAATCCAGTTTCAGAACTATATACCAGTATTAACCAACTACCCCTCAACAACCGTTCCACACCATCAATTTGGATGTAGTAGGTCCCCTTCCTCAGACAACTAGCGGAAATTGATTTATCCATGTAGTCATTGATCACTTCACTAAGTGTGTTGAAGATGTGGCTCTCCCTGCCCAAATGGCCAAGGCCACAGTCACCTTTTTACATCAAAATAACTCTAATCTTGACATGGCTGTCCTCAAGTTCTACTTTGCGACAATATTAAGAGCTTCACCTCCAGAGTAGTTAAAATCCTGGCCACATCCATGGGAGCCCAACAACTTTTATTAGCTCCATACAATCCATCTAAAAACGGGACTGTGGAGAGAGCGAAATGGAACCTTGGTATCCATTTTACATAAAATGGCATCTTCTGATCCACTTCACTGGGATCAGTTCTTGCCCAGTGCCCTTATGGCTTACTGGATTAGTTATCACCAGATCTTGAAAATGTCTCCCTTCCATTATTATATGGGTAGGAAGCAAGAATATCTGACCTCTTAGTCAAAGATTTATTTTAAACTAGAGTAGAGGACGCTGAGAAAGTCATGAGAAGATTGGCTCAGTGCATCATTCAGCCCCAAGCTGAGGCTATGACCAATCTAGAAAAAACGGTGACAAAAGAAGGGCAGGCTGCCAATGAGATCTAAACCCCCTACCTACAATCCAAGCATCTGAAATAGTATTATACTACCATAACCACATCACTCCTAGAAGCGGTAATTTTGGATCAATTTTTGGGAGGGTCCTTTCACCATCACATATAAAAGAGGCAATGAGTACTCCATAAAACCCCTGGCTACAGGTATCACCATCAATTGGGTACATGGCTGCTTCCTACAGCCTAATTCTCCCCTAAAATTCTTGAGGGGGGTGATGTCAGACATTTTCCATCTCAATTGCAAAAGAAGAATGTCTTGGGTCAAAATCCACTGAAAAGGGGAAATGTCAGCCTTTTATGAGTTTATGATGAACATAAGAGCAATTTTAATTAAAATGATTCCATTGATTAAAAGACCCTGGTCAATTCTTAGTGAAACCCCGCTAATCAGGATAACGCCATTTTGAATCCTGCATGGGCAATAAATGTAAAATCGAGCAGTCATATTACTCTGACCACATGATGGACCCTGGGGCGACCATTGGATGGCACTCCCCCAGCCACAACCAGGTCCTTCCAAGCATTGACGTGGGGACCTCCCCTTTTATAGGATTGTCAGGGATCCCCCAAGGTGCATTAAATTTCATGAATGAGGATTGGCTAAAGTTTATAAAAAATGTTAACCCATGGGTACATTTTGGCCAATAATAATTCCCCTTCAATTGTTCATCCAAAATGAAGTGAGTATCTCAAGCTTCAATAGGCTGCTTCTTCATCTTTCCTATTTGGACTAGTCCAAGCTACTCCAAACCTATCCTCAAATTCCCTCCAACCCTCAATACAGTTTAAATACTGATCAATTGGACATTGAAAGTAATTGCTTTTTTACCCCTGCGCTTCTAATAAAAATCTAAAAACCCAAGTAATATAGTAGCACTTATTTTTTATTTAATTAAAAACCTTTGTGGAATCCAGTGGCGTAAGCACCAGTGAGCACAAGTAAGCTGTATTCCTATAATCTGAATTTATTATTGTCATCGTTATTTGGTGCTAGTAGCGCCAATTATTTTTTTTAAAAAGTTTCAAGCTTAGCCTTCCTATTGTCAACAGAGGTGAGAGAGTTCTGGTGTGCTCTGGAGTAGACCTGTTATGTAAAGTTCCAATGCTTCAACGTGGTTGGACATGCTTGTACTCATGATAAAATGTCCCACATAAAGAATAACAAGACCATACAATTCTCCTGATGTTGCATCCTGTGAAATTTTTTTTGTAAGTGGATCAACACCCCCTGAGAAAGCAGGTCGCTGTGTCAATAACTGGTTATCACTAAAAGCGACACCATTAAGCAATTTCATGGAGTTCTATGGCAATACCATGAAAGTTTACCATGAAGAAGAAACTCCTAAGATTTGACCTTAAGTATGTATATAATGATCAAAAAATTGAAGATGTGTGTAGCTTATTTGACTGTTGTGTTAAGAAGAGTTGGAGCATCACCATTTCATAAAAGCACTAAGGATCTGGACATGACTCAAGTAAAAGAAAAATTGGAGTTTTTAAATAATGATAACAACAAAAACGTACAAAGTCTAAGCTCAAAATTTACCAATCTAGAAAGCCATGGAAATCAGTTATATTGCTTAAAACAGGACACAGACACCATACAAATAAAAAGTATTACACTACTAATTACCGTTACCTACTTTAGGTAGAAAACACTATCAGTACCAATAAACTATCAATGTTGGTATAACCAAACTTAAGATTAACCTGAATAAGACCATAATTTATACAGATAATTCAATAATAATATTATTCATAATGAGGTAACTATAACCAAATTTCAATATTTTTACAAAAACAGCATGGACAGAGCCAACAACAAACAAAAAATCTTGTAAGGTACAGGGATGCATGTGCAGAGAAGAACAGAAAGTTCATGGACCTACACTTGTGCCAAATTTTCAAGATTATATTTTTTAAGCTCAGAAGCATACAATATGTTTAAAGTATTAGACAAAAATTCTTACTTTGAAGGATAGGGTAATCAGATTCAATTGTGGACTATGTAAACCATTATAATTTCAAGGCACAACAGCTTAAGACTAATTGACCTTTGGCTCTATTAACCATAAAGACCATCTTGCTTAATTTGCTAGTATCAAACATCACAACTTTTTAGCATAACCTTAAACATGTAACTGCTTAATCTCTGAAAGCCATAAAGAGGCCTTGTTTGACGTTAAAGTTGCATATAAGGTGGAATTAAGACACCAGAGAATTACCATCTAGTACTAAAAAAAAGACACCAGAGAATCAGAACCATCAGCAACGGCGCCCATATAGAAAGGCTGTTTACATTGCATAAAGACGTGATGATAATCCTAAGGAGAAGACTTACCAACAGTTAAAAGGAAGTATTTAAATTCCGCCAAGTTCAAAATTTTACACCTTTCAGCAAGATGAAAATTTATGTAGAAATTGCTCTAAGAAGATAAATAAAAGAAAGAAGTCCTAAAGAGGAGGTCACAGGATTTATCAATTTAGTTGTACACCGCAACAACTTAATTGATGAAGGAAATATTGAGTAATAATTGATTTAAGATATTATGTCACCAGAGCTTAAAGTGAAGTGGCTGTACCTGCCCTTATCAGACCTAACTAAGAGAAGTTTGAGACTACCAAAAGGTCTTAATTGGCTCAAGCTTTCATGCCCACACAGATCATTAACATTATCTTGGATGGCGAGAATCTTGTGGAAACCACATTTAAGAAGATTGTAATTGAAAGCCTTGAGTCACTTAAGGCTTGTAAGGAGTTCTGCCTTCCTGAGGAGTGGGGAGGATTCATTCTTATAGTCAGTGCCATTATTACTGTAAGAATTACTATTTCAAGAGCATTATGAAAATGGAAGTCACTATACACAAAGTTAAAAGTATTATTAGTACAGAATACAGGCGCTCCAGTTAGCATTATGTCTTCAAAGCTCATGAAGAGATTAAAGTTTGCAACTGACATCAATTACTAGTCCAAGGCAAGAACTGCCAAGCCTGAGTCAACAAAAGCATCAGGATCCTATTCCACGTTACTTTTGCAGATAGGATGCATTGTCTTGTCTTATAAAGCTATGGTGCTTAATAACGATTATTATAAGTTTTCATAGGATCACAGTTTTAGTTAGGTTTAGAAGAATATTGACTTTAACATAAGTTCAACAAACCTTTCACCTAACAGATGACACTTTTGAAATTAGACAAGGAGAATAAGTAGCAAAGAAGAAAATATGCCTAGGCAAAATTGAGCATTCTATTTTTCCAGTCATCTATAACCTGAGGATGAAGAAAACAAGTAATATACAACAAATCATAAAAGCAGAACCTAGTTTGCTATTGTATGCTAGCGAGAAAATGGACCTGCTTCCTGAATAACAGAAAGTCATTCTGGTTAATTTTAGTCTCAATATCCCAGAACATATGATACTTGAGACTTACTGTCTCAAAGGATTAGAGGACAAGAACCCAGAGTTATGCCTAATGTTGGAAATTCATTCCTAGTTGATGTTAACTTTGGCTAAGGATTAAGCTCAGCATTAACTTAGGGTTGAGCCAAAGATTATATCTTGCTCACCCTGGTTTATAGCCTCAAATGCTTTAATTTTGTAGAGCTTATGCTTACAAGGTCAAGAGGTTTCCTGGAGAGCATAAACAATTCTAATCATTCTAATGTTATTTAAAACTTTTCTTTCTCGTTGCAAACACTTTTGCAACCTAATCAATTCAAGACTAGATCTAGTTTAATAATCTCACAGAGGAGATTAGTCTGCACCCATGTCAGGGAGCAGTTGGGCAAGCAAGGCAAGAGGAGCAGGTGGAAGGACTGCGGCCTCCAACGTTCAAAAATACCCCGGAGAATCCAGCGGAATAGACAAAAATCTCAAAAAACTGGCGGTCACAATTTACCCAGAGATACTCACATGGCAAGCACGATGCAACCAGTACATCAACACGCCACACTCCCAGCCACTTTGGTCGGTGGAATTCAGAGTCCGTGTGTATCTGGACATCCAAAAAATGGCCTTATGGGAAAAATTTTGTGAAGATGTACACAAAATTTTCCCGACTGCAGTGTACATTGCACCTCACTCCATGTTGTGCGGTTGGCTGGACCTAGGTTTCAAAAGCAAAATAGCAGCAGATGAGGCTGCAGCGGTGCGCATAGTGGTCGACCTCCCTGAAGGGCAATGGGTCGTTGAAACCAAATGAACCAGATAGACAAAATCAAACCAAATTTTCCTCACGTTTGACTTTTTGCCTACTACAGTAAAACGTTACATTTTGGAGCAACACCTGAAAGATGGTCTCGCCATATATGGCGAAATACAATCTTTTGAAATGCAACGCTTCACGCTGATGCCACACCTGTGCACTGGCCAAGCCATCGCAGTTCTGACCCCAACTGAGGAGATCGCGAAGGTCCTAACCCAGATCCTGCACTCCACTTTTATTGATATCGCAGGGCATACCACCCACCCATTCCGGGTAACTGTGGACAGCGCGCCCCCCATTTGCACCCACTGTGATGCGTTTGGCCATAAGGCGCACGCATGCCCCATCAAGGAGGGCATCACATTCCAAGAGCACCCCTGGTGGCCATGGCCAGCGGAGAGGCGCACTATGAACCAACTGCAAGCACCAAGGAGGCTTTCCCGTGGGGAGCACAAGGCTGCTACCTATTGGTAAAGCCCATCTCCCCACAGGAGCAGAAGAAGGCCAAGCAGGCCCATAGGGCCGCGGCCAAGGAAGTGGCCAAGGCCACCACCGCCATCTCACACTCACAACGCCAGGAGGACATAGAGACCTTTGCGGCAGAAGCAACTTGGGAATCCATCAACCAATCAGATTGGGAAGCCCATGCCAAGTGGGCCACTCAATCTGAGGATCCGATGGGAGATTCAATCTCTCACCCAATCGCTGCACCCAAGCTCCAGTTGAAACCAACTTGGGACCTATCCCAACTGAAAATTTTTTTTTGACCCACTCAATGGTGCACCAAACTCATCCGCACCACAAAAAATTCGTCCAACGTCGGGAAAACAAAAAGCGAAGGCCAAAGCCAATGTGACTCTTTCCACAAAAATTAACAAAAACCCTGATAGCGTTGCTGTTAACACCCACACTGCTGTGAAAGCCCGTGGGGACCTTGAAGAGGCTGGTGGGCCCAGGGGCCCACCCCCTCACACCTAAGGTGCAATGGGGGAAACCTTCACTCTAGGGACGTTGAATATCAACGGACTCAAGGCCTCCCCATCCCAGGCTAGGAAACTGAGTTTTTTACAACAAAATTTACCTGTGGATTTCCTGGCCATCCAGGAGTCCCACTGTTCATGAGGTTCCAAGGATGCTTGGAAAACAATGCTCCTCCCATCCCTATCCTTTTGGTTGAAGCACTGTGGGGTGCTAATTCAGAAAAATAATTTTTAATTTCACATCCTCAGAAACATTCCTAAATGGCTGAGTGCTCGTCATCACCTTCTCATGGGCCAACGTTGCGCATGCAATCAACATCTATGCCCCAAACGGTGCACACGAGCGTCAGGAATTTTTCTTGTTGGTCAAATCCCTCCCGCTACCCCCTGATTCTTTCCTAGTTGGTGACATGAACTGTTGGCTAACCTCACCAACAGATCGGTGGCCTCCCTCACCCCATGCCCCACAGGGTCACGTAGAACTACGCGTTCTAAAAGCCACCCTTGGGTTTATGGATGCGCTGCTGCAACATGCCCCACTGCTCGAAAACATGATGCGTCCCCACATCCACAATGGCCAATTAAGGTCCATGACCCACATCGACCTTATTCTAACACCGGCAAAATTCCAACCCCACATCTCCCACTTCAAAACAACGAAAATGGAATTCTCTGACCACTGACTGGTCTTGATAACCTACCACTTACCCGTCACAGTTGCAAAGGCCCCACATTGGTACAAAATCTCCCCCCCGAGCTCGCATCACCAGGATTTTCCATGTGGGTGGAAGAGGCAACTTTGACAAAATCATTTGTTGCACCATTTTGTGCGGACCTCATTTCCACATGGGCAACTTTCAAAGAGGATACCATCCGCCACTATCGCCATCTCTCCTCCAGATGCTCATGAGCCACATCGGCAGTTATCTCACGCGCTCTGGTGGAATTGGCCCACTTGGAGTCCAACATTCCAGCCACAGGATACAGCCCTGCATGGGGCCAGAAGTGGGTGGAGGCAGCTGCCCACCTCAACGCACTCAAAAGGCAACACAAACATCAGGTTTGCGTCCAATACAGGGCCACATGCATCACTAAAGGCGACAAGTGCATCACATACTTCTTTAAAAAATTTTTCATACCATGCCAGAGCGTGGCCTGCACACAGGTGTGAAGATCAGATAATTCCATTGCGGACACACCGGCCAAAGTGGCAATCAAAACACAAAAATATTACTCCAAGTTATACTGAGCTGAACCAATTCAGCCAGCTGAAATGGCGGAATTTCTCAACTGAGCTCATATCTGCACCATTTTCCAATACCCAGAAATAATGAATTTAATTACTCCGAACAAATTATGGACAGCCATTCATGGTGCGCCAAACCAAAAATGCCCAGGCCCAGATGGCATTACATATGAGTTCTACAAAAAATATTTTAAATATATATCCCCATTGCTGCTAGCCTCACTTAACCAAAGCCTGTTGGAAACGCGCCTCCTACCAGGAGGACATGAGGCCTTTACTGTCACACTCTTCAAGAAAGGGGATAAGCTTGACTTAGCCAACTGGCGCCTCATTTCTCTAACAAACACAGACACCAAAATTTTAACAAAAATCATGGCTAACTGTTTAGGGACTGTAGCATCTGCCACCATCTCCACAGAACAATTTGGTTTCATCCCCAGAAGGTCAATTTGGGATAACGTGCACTCCGTGGCTAATGCATGTCAGTCCACAGCCTCTGGGGCACTGGTATTCTTGGACCAACAAAAGGCCTATGATAGAGTAAACTGGGAATACCTTAGGGCCTGCCTCCATCAATTCCGCCTACCCCCCCGCTTCAAAACTGGGTAATGCTGCTCACGGAATCTGCGACAATGGCAGTGCGTGGCCCAGGCTTCCTAACGGAAGTAGTCCGCCCTCAAAGGGGCTTGCAACAAGGGGACCCCCTCAGCACACTCTTATACAACTTCAGCCTTGACCCACTACTGCGAAATGTGAATGCCCAACTCACTGGGGTCCATGTGCCAGGCCAAACCCTAGTCAAGATGATGGCATTTGCAGATGATTGCGTGGTGGGGGTGTCTAATAACAAAGATGCATGCGCGCTTGAAGCCCTCATCCAGGAAACTCCTGGGTAAGCAACGCGGCACTGAACGCCTCCAAAACTGAAATCATCCTCCTTGGTCAGCTTCAGAAATGCTGGGCCTCAGCAATTAGTTCTCAACCCGGCCCATTTGCTCGCCCACATCCACGCCTTACTAACTCAACACACACCGCTCTACTGATGCTCCCCTTTGTGCCACGTCCTACCATAGGACCGGTGCGCCATCTGGGCGTGTGGATGGAGGCAGGCGGATATGCGTCAGCAGTAATGGAGTGCTGTATACTGGACAACGTGACGAAGCGAATCGCCTCTCTCAGAGCCCACCCTACTACCCTCACTGGCAGGGTTGTTCTTGCCAACTCTATGCTCCTATCCAAAGTCTGGTTCTGAGCCCACGCCATCCCCTTCTACAAGCTTCTTCAAATCCCTGTATGCTTTTCTGCAATAATGGCTTTGGTCAGGCCGCCCTCCACCAGTATGGCTAGAGGTCATGTTTGGCCCTCATCATCAAGGTGACATGGGCCTGCTTGACTTCAAAGCCCATGCTACCAAGATCCTGGGCACCTAGATCGCGACTGTCACCGCTCCTACACTCCCATCCCAACACTGGTCCTGCGCGGCCTGCTCCAACTTCTCCTGAGCCTTGGGCCTCAACAATCCATCAAACCCCCACTCCCTGATGAAATACCTCGCATCACACACATTGGCCACAGGTCCTCATGGGACTAAAACCCACTACAAACGAATCCTACTCTCCATGTGAAGCGCATAGTGGAGAATTCATCTCAGCGGACATACAATATGAAGAGGCCGCCCCTCTCCTCAGTTCACACAAGAGGTACAGGGGCTACCCATCCAAGATGGCGTGATCCCCATTCGACCCCATGTCCTATCCAGGGTGGACTACCTGGACATGATGGAAATCCCTTATTCCACTGAGACCCAAAAGACTATCTGGAAATACGCACACCATCCTCTGTTACAGCCTCAAGTCCGCTCCCATGTGTGGCGCTGCCTGAGGCGGGTGTATCGTACAGCTGAGCGCTCTAACGCTTTACACTCATCCTATGTCATGTGTGGCCAGTATGGAACGCTGTTCCACCGCCTGGAGAAGTGCCCCACCTCTAAAGTGATATGGCGCGAAGTTCAACATATGCTGGGCCAGGATCAAACGCATCCCTTCAGTCTGTCAAGAGATATGTTTGCTCCATCAATGGCCTCCCCCTTCCACCCCCGTGCTCTGGTGGTTGCAATCGCCATGTGGACTATCCACACGATTGTATTGGATGCCATCGTTGGCTCCATCCCCACCCTCCCAGAAGCTGTCCACAGATTTCAGTCTCATTTGGTGGACCACTTTCAAGCGTGGATGTTTGGATACCTCCCACCGCGTCGCCAACAGCTGGTCTCCTCCTGGTTCCCAGTCTTGTTCATCAAATCAGACCCCTTCCTCCACACATGCTCAATAGTGGCTACGGCCCCTTCACACGTTTTCTCCCCCTCCCCATAAGTGACGTTCCCGCTGGCAACAAGAGATAGCATCGCTTCTCTGGGGTGCCTCCCCTGGTACTAAGTTTATTTTTCTTGAGTCATAGTCGGAAGTGTCCGTCCCATGGTCAGCCTTCCTCGCAATAAATTCAAATCATTCTAATGTTATTTAAATTATACTTTACTAGTTGAGATGCCAATCTAATGTCAAGTGAATTGTAATGATTGATATGAATTTATTACAAAATGAATTTATCAATTGTATTACTTTTTAAGAATTGAATTATTGCTGAATTGATGAAACCAGAAAAGCTTTAAATTGACAAGTAGATTGATTGTCAATATGAGCCACTTTATTCAAGTTAGAAGGTGAGCAGAAGTGAAGCAGATCCATTTAAGGTTAAATTTGATCCACCTCAAGATGCTGCCATATCAATGTTATATAAATTATATTTAATAAATGTAATTAATTACCCATAAGATAATGGATGTCATATAATATAGTCTTTAGTAAACCAACTGCCACTAATACAGCTTTAAACAGTTTATAACCTCAACACCCCTGTTCCCCATTATATTCCTGGTGGTAATTATACATCAGTATGAGCATAATATTAATGTTTTGGCCACCCTATTTTAGGGTTGGCTTTTTGCTCTAATAAAATATCTTTCTTTGCCTACTTTTATCTGTTTTAAGAGTTTTAGTGAAACTTAACATTTAAGATTGGGTTGAAAGGTCCCCAAGTTTAGGTGCTGGGTTAATGCACCTAAGAGTGGACAGCACTACCAACTCTCAACCTGGATCTACAGAATGCCCCACAGGTATTTGCCCAGTCAGTGGAGCCAGCAATGGACAATTGGGGATTATTCATGAGGGTGGAGGAGCAAGGGGTCAGGCCACCCAGGAAGGGGAAGAGAACTACCGGTGCACACCAAGAGGGATTAATCTACCAAGGTAAGTTGGTGTTCAGCTGGATTGGGGAGTTATCTTTGGATCAGTAGTGAAAAGTGCGCCAATGAAGGCGAAAGAGCAAGGTCCGGAAATCTTCATACTGTTTGGCCTGTCACACTAGAAGAGTCCCAAATGTAGCATATTGAGAAATTTACAACAACTGGATTCTACAATTCTGCCTGACAGATAGAGGATAAAGTCATCCTTAGAAACATCATTAAGCACTCTGAAATAACCAAGACAGGTCAAATGGTTGAAAAAAACGTGTACCACTATTCTGACATTGAGTCAGTTCTGTCATGGAAGTGGCTGATAAGAATTAGACTGGGCTCCCAGTTGGGGTGTGTGAGCACCCAGTGGAGAGCCCAGAATGCCAAGGGCACAGCAGTCTGTGCGACTAGAAGAAGAGGAGATCTATGGGGGATGTGAGGAAAGTAAAGGTTCATCAATGTACTGAAGGCCCCCAAGGCAAACCAGATGGTTGCAATGGGGGCAACCATGAGTCTTGCGGGGGCAACCCCCAAAGGCGGGAGAGGCAGAAAGGATGATGTCTCCTCCAGGGTTCGTGGTTGCTGGCCTTCAGTTTCAAACAGGTGGGTTTGTGCGCCAGCGAGGGGTGGCACAGGGCCCACCGCGCAAACAGGAGTGCTGTCAGAGGGGAAAACGGACTTGTAGTGCATGTCAGGGCCAAGCTCCCCTTGGGCAGGGTGCTCCAGGGCCCTCAGGTGGGTCGGGACTGGTGGTGAACAATCCAGGTGTAGGGGTCCTGCAGATGCGGGTGGCAGAGCAGAGGCGCCCCAAGGCTGCTCCAATAGGGGGGCAGACTCGGAGGTCCCAGTGGCAGAGCGAACAGATGGGTTTGCATTAGGCAGGTATGCAAAAATGGACGGAGAATTGACTCCATCATTGAGGATTAGGCAGTTTATGGCGGATACAATCTGCCGCCGCATGGTGGGGTTAACCAACCAGATGACCCATTCAGCAATCATTGGGATGATTATTTGGAAGGTGGTGTGCTTCGCCAAATTGATTGGCGGAATTTTTGAAAAAGAAACAGGCAGAGTCCACAACAAGGCGTTTGGGGTATTTGGATTTTATTTAGCGCAAAGTGTGGGAAGATTAGAGAATGAACCAACAACTGCCCCTTGGCAGGGCAGTTGCCTTAAGTGTTGGGAGAATCACATAGTGGGGATGCTGAGGGATTGGGTTATTGGGGATTGGCAATGGGATTTGGTTGGCTGATGGGTGGGGGGTGGAGGGATGCCCAAAATCTTGGCCAAAAAAAAATAACTTTTGCAGATTTTTCCAAATTTTTGGGGCCAGACCAGGTTGATGGTACCAATCTGGGCCTTGACCATTTGAGTCAGGCTGTTCACATGGTTCAGATTTCCTGGATTCGTCCCATGGGCTGTGGCCTTGGTGCTCGGTCATCTGCAACCCAGTCCAAACTCTTGATCTGATTATTTATGCGATCTGAACTTCCTGGATACATCTTGGGGGGTAGGGGCAACTGGTCCAAGTCACTTGTAACCTGGTTTAAAACCCAAATCAATTTCCGATCTGATTTTTGGACCAAGCCAGTCTGGACCAGCTCCATTAGCCCAGAATTTTCAAACTGGGCTCCGATACTAGCACTGGCTATTTCCTCAAAATTTTGGTATGTTTTCCCTGGTGAGTAAGGGTCCCAGGGGCCCGCCCATGGCCCCTGTCTTGCATAATCTCCTGGCAGGTCCCCTCTATTAATTTTACCAGGGTTGAGGAGGGGGAGGGGAGAGATCTGATTACCTTTAGGAGGAAGGACAGTCACCCAGCGCTCATCAACCACGTGCTCCAGGTTGCTCAACTGCGACAGGGGGTCCACTTGCGCCTTTGGGCCCCTTTTTGTCCAAAAGGGATGCTACTCCCTATCCAGTTGTAGGGGCTGGTCCCAAGGACTTACAAGTTCATGCCATTGCTGGCTCAACGAGATTGGGCTGCAAGAGCCATCTACACAGAAAGAGCGTGAACTCAATATAATCAAAGATCAATACTCAGATATTTTTTTCAAGTTTTTGTGTGCCCGTTAGGGCACCCAGTGCAGGAAACTTTGCGGGATAAAACCCAGGGTACTGCCCCCACCGCACTGGGGCTGCGCAAATCTAAGCACCACCAAGGTGGGCCCAACCGCGGGTTCCAATACTCAGATATATTCAGCAGAATGCCTAACGATTATAGCTTGTGAAATGGAAGAGTTTACAGGTAAGACGCTTGTAGCTTCAACCCTTCTGATAAAAGCCTTAACACCATTAAAAGGGCAAAGAAGAAGTCATTTTGAAATAACTACAGCAACTTGTGGATGCAGGCTTGATAAGCCCTCCAATAAGGTCTTTGGGCATCGCCCCTTCAGATATTGAGAAAGAAAGATGATACTCATCACATCATGAATTATCATTGAATGACCTGATAAAGAAAAAACTCTTATCCCAAACCATGCATTGACGATGGCTTGAAGTAGATTTGAGGAGCGCTATTTCTCAGCAATGTACCTGGCAAGTGGTTATTGGCTGATAGAGCTGCCACCAGAAGAGCAAGAGAAATGTGTGTTAATAACCAGTCAAGAAATTTTATGACCCACATTTATGCCACAGGGCTTATTCAATGTCCCTGCTATGTTACAACGCATGATGGGTCAGATCTAGAAGACCTGAAGATGTCAAGTGTACTTATTTACTTGGAAGATATCATGGTGAAGATATAAAGATATTCAAGGATCACATGAAAAAACCTGAAGGAGGAAATTACCCATATAAGAGAGAATAACCTCAATTTAAGAGAAGCAATTGCTCATTTCTGGGAAAGTCAGTAGAATCTTTTATCCATTAAGTGAATTGAAGAATCAAGCCTCAAAAGGAAGGTTGAAGTTATCACTAAGATGAATCCCACAAGTGCATGAGATACATCCAGGTGTTCTTAGACATTATAAGTTACTGCCATTAATTTGTAATGAACATTGCAGACATCACTGAGACACCTATGGACTTACTTAACAAAGTAGTACTATTCAGTTGGGAACAAAAGAAAGGAGATGCATTCATGAACCTCAAAGAAGGATCTAATGGAAGCCCAAATTTTGACATACCTGTATTTTGTAAAAACTTCTACGCTTATACAGACGCCAGGGACATGTGTATGGGCCCCATTTTACCACAGTTGAACAGCTCAGGAGTAGAACACTCAATAAAGTTATATAAAGTGGTATTCCTCAGAGCAGAGCGCAAGTGCCTAGTGGTGTCAATAAGTATACCACTTCTGACCTTACATTTACGGCTTACACTTCAAGATAATTACCAACCATGCATCTCTGAGATTGTTAATGAAAATAAATAATACAGATAAAATACCATCAAGATGGGCTTTTAAGCTGAAACGCTATGCTTTAAATTCTTCATTAGGAAGAATAGAAGCACCCAATGTCAGGCATTTGCCCTCCAAGCTGCCAATGAAGAATGTTTTGGGTTGAAAACAGCTAACAAGGGGAAACGTTGGCCATTCGAATATTTCCAATACTAACACTAGTCATTTAGATGATACCATTAATGATATCGGCCAAAAGACCCTGGCCAATTTTTTTTTTTGAAACCCCAAGAATTGGGGTATTATATTTATAAATAGCACATGGGAAAACCTCTCAAAAATGTGTAGTCAGATTCCTCCAACTTTGGGGCTTTCACCCAACAGTTCCTCCCCTGCCGCCTCTGGTTCAGCTAAAACACCTACACAGGGACCACCCCCTTTATAGGCGTGGGGGAGGTCCTCCAAGGTGAAAGTATTCTAACCAGTGGTGATTGGGTGAAATACATTAAGACATTTCCAATTGGGTACATCATGCCCCAAAATCCCATTTCATCTATTTGTTTGCCCAAATGTTCCCAAAAATTTATGATATCTGATATGCCAATGCACCATATTTCCTAATATGAATGTGGTTCAGAATATTCCGCATGCTACTCTAAAGCCCTTCTATTCTTAAATTTTACCAAAGCTTGAATACTGAATGCTGGTATCAAGTTTATGACTTTTTTGCTCTAGCCCGCACCCTCAAATAAAAAACTTAAATTACGCTCAATTTTACTTCTATTAAAAGAGTAATCTCTTAAGTTTTAAATTTAATTTGTGGATATTTCGCTGCGTTCAGCACCTGCAAGCCAGAACCATTGCCAGATCCCACACCCAACTGCAGATGGCTTGTCAAAATTTTCCATCTTATATTGCAATCCCATGTGATCAATATGATTTATGAGCTTATAGGAAAACCCAATATGAAATTGAAAGGAGATGAAAATATAGTTAGAAAGATACTAAATAACCAATTCAAGTGACTAGAGCCAAGATGGGAAGCTGGATAAACAGTTACAGGAGAAATAGCCACCATATGCAAAGCCAAGACAATGAATGGCGCTAGTCATATAAGGACTTAAATTAGTCCACAGATGGCTATCAAAGATATAACAGCATCTCAAGGAGAGATTTATTGGGATGCCATGCTGTACAATATCAGTCTGGCTCTGGAGCTCTGAATTGAATGCACCCAATACAAGAATCTCCCAAGGAAGTTTGAGTTTAAGCCTGTCCCTCCAAGTGAACCCTTTCATAACGTTTCCATCAGCATTGTTTAACCATTACTGAAATTATCCAATGGAAAATCAGTTTATTATAGAGATATATCACTTTAACAAATGGACAGAAGCAATTGCAACCAAGGAATTTACTGTAAGAATGATGCACAATTCCTTTACAACCAAGTCATTATATGTCGCAGATGCACTTAAATACTCATTTTAATAGTGGACGAAATTTCATTTCAGATTTTATGACATTTTATGGAATTATAGGAGTCATAAATCAGTTCACCACGTCATATACACTATCTAACAATGAAATCATTGAAAGAGTTAACAGAACTTTTGCGCAACTAAAAGAATAATGTGATCAAAAATGGATTTAAATGTGACATCTTTTTGCCACCAGCTTTGTTTGCTTACCAGTTATGCTACAATAGGATTATTGTCATGCCTCAAATCCATATTGGTATATGTTGCCACGCTATCAAGATTGATAACTCCAGTACTGGACGCAAATGAGAAGAATCTACCATATGGAAATAACCAGTAAGATTTAGTGGAGTAGTTAATTAGTATTCAGCAGAATTTCAGAAGAAATGATATGAAGTTACTGAAGGAGAGTACCTAAGAGAGTGACCAAAGACTCAAGTTGGTCATATTTGAGGTGATATAGAAAGTGATATTCTACCATATGTAAAGAAGGTAACCTGAAATTTACACGTCATTTGGATGGGACCTAATATACACTCATGAAAAAAGAAATTGAGTATTTCATAAAGGATGATACCAAGCACATCATCTAGAACCAGGTACGCTCCTAGTAATCAGAGTAGTTACCCAAGTCTCACCGTGGGGAGAATAATGTTGAGAAACTATCATTATAGGAGTTGGTTCCTTTATCTATGAAAACTATTTAAAAATTCCTAAATGAATAGTAAAATATTAGTATCAATGATCAATATTGCCAGAACAAAAATCAAGTCTTAGATAACTCAGGTAGCAATTAAAATGCTTTTAAAATACAAATACCTTTTATAGGCTTTGAATGCCTGAAATTCCTGTCAACATAAGCTCCTATATACCCCTGACTGGAGATGTGATTTGCAAACTGATCATCATGAAGTCAGAGGACACGCCAGTATAAATACCAGCACCTACAAATATGCGCAACGTTGCAGATGATGCCTCAGAAGAATCCCTTTTTATACCCTTGGGTTCAACTGCTGATGATGCAAGAATTGCAAAAAACCATAAAAGTGAGTTTCTACATTTGTACAAGTACAATCAATTTTAATATTACCAAAATGGGAAGCAAGATAAGTTTTAGATTTTTCATCAACTGAACCATCTAAGTATCTGTCAAAAAATTGGTATGATTGGATGATAAGCCATAAGTTCAGCAGACCATATTTACCAGTTGAGGCGAGCCTTGAGATTTGGGTAGTAAATTATGTCAACTTGAAGCAAGTTGATAAAGGTGATAATATTTTGGCAAATAGAGTGAATTCCGCCGGAGCCTCAATTATGGAAAAAAAACCTCTAAAATTTTAGTGAATAGTAAATTAACTAAGCTGAAGGGTGAAACTTACTGGGAATACTGAGAATTAAGAGATGAGCAGGAGAATGGAAAGAGGGAGTTCTTTATTAGTAAAAAAGGATTGAGTATTCAAAGAGAAGAAGAGAGGAGAAGGTTTAGTGTAAGTGGTCTGCTATTTTTATATAATAAAGTGGTATCCATCAGAGCAATAGCTTCCTAACTTTATATTACTATTATTTATCAAAGATTAGCGATATTCATATTGTCTATTCATTTCTCAGTGGTTCTAAACCTATGCAACCAGCTTAGCGGATTTCAATCAATACTTCCAAAAGTTAACAGTGGTGCTCATTACAGGGGGCCACTGGTCAACTGTAGCACAACAGCAACTAGGGCATCATTACAAGCCCCTACTACTTACGTCAAAACCTAGTAGGTATTCATGATAGATACTCTAGTGAGCCAATGGAAATATCCAACGAGGAACTGTAACTATAATATGGTGGTGGAACCAGGAGATGAGGAAACCAGGATGGACTTTCAGCTAACAGCTTGCCCCACATTAGAGTTAGACCAACAGGGCAGATCCGCAAATGTAACTTCCCAGCAACTGCGGGGTATCATAGTTCTGCTCTTGTAGGGTTGCCGCCTCTATGAAGGATATGTGGGCGACCATGCCATGAGCCTGTTCTATAATCAATGTAACCAAGAAGAACAATATGCCATTTATATGTCATATCTCAACACTATTACACGGGTTCGTCTCTCCAGCTCAGCTCCCATGGAGTTGAGTAATACTTAAACGCGTATGTTCAGCCTTTGATCCGCCAACTCCTATGTGTGTCAGCCCAGCACAACATTAAAATTGGTGATGTCATACATCTCATTCAAGTGCAAAATAATGCCACTCTCCTCTTGCTTAAACGCCTTGACTACTCATTCTCAGAAGTAATAGGGGCGCTAGTTCAAGCGGATAGTCATGTCATGGACATCTGTAATCTCATAAATCAATTAGTTCCACGCCTGAACCATGAGTTAACTCGCTTAATAGGAGAATTATTAGATTGGCGCGGTCTTCTAGGCGATTGGATATGGGATTTCATGACTCTGGGCAGTAACACAGAGCGTTTCATGGCGGAAATGACTGAACAAGTGGAAGATAGTGACACAGCGGTGGCTCAGATGAGGGACTGGGTTAACCTGTTAGAGCAGCGGGTGATTAATCATGCTGACTCAGTGGTGATTGAATTTAGCCAACTTCAATATGAATGGAGTAATCAGAGAGCTTCAAACAACTCAGCTGGCTCTCTTTTGGTAACCCCAGAATATGGCCAATTGCTAGGCCAGATCAACCAGCTGGAGTGTTCCAGCCAAGTGGCTCAAGGCCAAGCCATTAATCTATTGTTTTCTAGATGGTGGAGTACACTAATATGTGAGTGCGCTTGGAAAACCTATGATGGTTTAATGAGGAGCTGGTGTGGGACTCAACCATTTTGGTCATTCAAGTGGATGAAGCAAAGTGACAGGCTTGCATAACTGGATGGCAGAATATGAGAATGCGTGGAACGTTGGATGATATCCTCATATGGCTTCAGGAAATGGAGTGTAAATATGATACAGAGCAAGACTGCGCCATAAAATACAAAAAGAAATATAGGAGCTCCAGAAGGGGATGAGAGATGAGCGGTGCCACTGCAATTTGGTCAAGGCGGAGCAGTTTATAGAAATTTTTTTCACTGCACAGACTAGTGAGGGGAGTAGTGGTGCAGGCAGTGGCGACTCTGGTGGCAAATACTATGGTTTAGCCAGCGAGTAATCCTAATCTTCACAGCAATTCCTCCTAGCAATCCAACCTCTTTCCAGTCACCTTGGCAGCTTTGCAACCGGCCATGTGACCCTATTATGGCCCACAAGGTGATTTTCCTCTTGGCCGATCTGAACCTTACTTGTCTGCTCCCTGAACCAAAAGCCCAGAGCAGGGTTAGTTTGTATGTATTGAGAAGTTTCCGCCTTTTTTGAGATGGGAACATGCACAGATACTTTAAATGGTTGAACTCGCCATGGAAGGAGCATCAGACTGGCGTAAGGATAAACTGTTATCCAATATGGATGCTGAGAGTGCTAACCAAGTTATATGCTATCTTAAGAGTAGCACCATAACATATCAGGAAGCGAAGAAAACTATGCTCCATCTTTTTGGGGTGTGGCAAAAATGGCTCAGTGCAAAGAAGATTTTCTAACAATAAAATTCAACGGAATGAGTCTTTGGTTGAGTTTGCGGAGCAATTCACATCTGAGGCCCACATGCTATCAGGATCAAATAATTTGACCAATAAAGATGTGGGCATAGTGATGATGGCAGCTGTTAAGCCATATTGGTAGATGTATAATGCTATGGTCCTCATTCTTCAGGAAGACGCGGCGCTATTGCAAATTGTCAATCATCTATGCCGCCTATCTATCACTCTTAGTGCTCCCATCATGGAATGAAAAGCCCCTGAGACTGCTACCGAATCCCCTTTGGGAAAGGGACAAAAACATTCAGCTATAATTCATTGGATAGTACTTGCAAATTAACACTTCGGCGGGTCCTTTCTGTCCTCCTTATAGTCACCCAGCTCATACTAAGCTGAATTACAACCTCTCAGTTAACTTTTGACCCAGACCTTTGGGTGTGATGCAGAGATGAGAGCCATATATAATGCTTAATTCTCATGCAGGCAAAGAGGTCATTATGCGGCCATCTTCTCTGGCAAACCTCATGTTGATAGTACCACCAGCCCTGAATGAACAGGTAAAAGTTTAAGAGTAGTAAAGACAGGATGCTCTAACTCCATTGATAAAACATTTTTTGTCCCTGATGATTCTAATATGTCTTTTTATGATGGTCCTGGTAATCACCCTAACGATTTACTTTAACAACAAACCCTCAACGACGCCTTGAGCCCAACCTGAGAGAAAGATAAGAAGAATACAGTCTCAGAGTTTCGCTGAGATGTACAAAAACTGTACGCCTGTCAAATCCTTAAGAGCAATTTCATATTAAAGTCAGACCCTCAACAGATGTTGCCAAACTGGAGGGTATGAACGTTGCAATACCAGTAGAGAAAATTGATCAGTAGTATCCTCATGCCAGCACTAGCATTATCACTTTTCTTGATAAAAAAGCCATTGGATGTCCATGTATTAGATACCAAGTATTCTTCTTATTTGGGGTGTGCATGCTATTATGTTTCCTAGAAAATACAAAAATCCGAGTGATTATAGATACTAGTGCCCCAGTCAATGTAATATACATCAAGCTAGTAACTAAGCTCCCACTGAAGCCTGATGTGGAACGTCGAGTATTGTATGGGACCACTGGAGCACAGAGCACTGTGTCAGAGGGCGCTTATAGCGCGTTGCCTTTGAGGTTTGGATCAATCATTGCATCTGCCTTGGTGGTGGTTTTGTCTAACAAGAATTATGTCATGTTGATCAGGGTTTCATTCAAGTGGTGATTTTAAGTGGTGGTCAATATGGTGGAAAAAAACCTTTGAGATTCTGGGGCAATGGATCCCCATCTATTTTGCCTCCAATGGAGTCCCAAAGGACCCCTTATGCTCCAGTCAAATTAATATTGCATATAGCAATGCCGTGATTCCTGTTCATTATTGACAGATGAAGCAAAGGACCAGAGCTCTACTTAACCAGATTTACAAGTATAACAGAATTCCGCTATGTACTGCAAAAATTTTAAGCATACTTTCTGGACATCAGGTCATAGTAGTATGGAGCATAAAATAGAAATCCCTGAAGGGCTATGTTGAGATTTTGTATGACTGGACAATAAGCTCCAAATAGTTGCTTTAGAATGGGTAATATTGTTCAAAACTGTGTAATAGCATAATATTGGTGGTATCACCTCAAAAAGGCTATAAGGCAATACTTAGCTAGTACAGATAATTATTGGATTGCCTCCAAATAAGGTGATAAGGCGATGTCAATTCACACTGAACATTTGGTAGATTGCCTCAATCTAAAGTGATAGCAAATTTAAGAACAATAGACACTGATGTGCCTATCAGTTACAAGAATGGACGAATGAGGATACATCAGAAAAGAATAGCTAAGGAAAAGTGTCAGAATTGGCCAAATTTGTAGATATATAAGCATGATGAGAAGACTAGAAGGGAGAGATTTTTGGGAAGAAGAAGGAAGAATTACAGAAAGTATCTGCTGTTATATTAAATTAAATAGAGTAGTGTGATCAAATCTGTTGTACCATATTATGATAACTTTATTAAGTTCATTTTGTGGACCAACAATCTCCATATCATCTGTCCATTGCTCGGTGGTCTTGACCATGTGCAAACTCTATGGTGTATCTCAACTATATCGCCAAAATTAAAACAGTGGTGCTTGCTAAAGGGGGCTCATTGATCAACTACAAAAGATTAAAAAACTAGAAAATTCACCACTTGCTGGCCATGTTTCATTAGGCTTTCATTGATGGGGAATCCTCACAACACACTACATAAGCCAAATATGTGGAACTTAAACTTGCTTTAGACATGGTGCTCAAAAAGAAGGATGAGCTTTTTCAAGAGCATAATGCCATAATGAATAAGCTTGACATCAGGTTCAGTCAAATGCTGGTCCTTGGACAACAAAACAAGAAGTTCACCAATTGCCTGAACAACACAAAAGAATGATTACATTGTGCAGAGCAGAAGTTAAACAGCACCTCTTACCATCAGCACCCTCATTAAGAAGTGGGTGAACTACAAGGGTCCGTTTGGGAAGAATTGTATTATGTTAAAAATAAGACTGAGTACCCAGTTGAGGAGACTTCTGCTGAAAGCACAGTCAGTGGGAGCTACTCCACCCATGATGGCAGCCCCAGAGATGATTTTGTCGTGGTGAATCAATTACCCTTGGGTAATGGCCATACTTCCCACCAGAGGGCTTTACACTGCCCAGGAAGCAGAGTATAAGCCATGCTCCACTGGCCCTACTGATATGGCGCCTTGATAAGATACCACATATGGGTCTCAACCAATTCTTCAGTATGCTCAAAAGGTTTTCAGTTATTAGCAGGAGGAGGAGGCTGTATCATAAGCTGCCTCCATTTAATTGTAATGGGAATATTCATGACTTCTTTAAGAAATTTGTTAATGGTGAAAGGAGCTTCATATTGGCATAAGGCTAAATTTGTTAATATCCACCTTGAATGTTGGGAGCTCCAACCAAGTCAATTTATATCTTCCAGGCAGTTATGTTTCATACTAAGAATTGAAGTATATAGTGCTAAAGTTGTTTGTAGGTACTAAAAGATGTCGCAGCAAAAAGCCAAGTTCTTGACCATTGGGTTCCATCATAATGAGACCCTTGCCACATTTGCTAAACGATTCACAGTGGAAGTTCACATTTTAATAGGGGCAGGCACTCTAGACAAAGCTAATGTGGGAATTGCGATGACTGTCATAGTCCCATGAAATCATAGTAGGGACTAACCCAAAGGATAAGGCTGTGCGCCAGGAGGCTCAGAAGGTGAGATTACAGCCCTCTCAGACCTGAAGCATACCCTAGACCAACGCTGGATATGGGCAAAATATGGCCAGGTTGGTACTAGTGGGGTGCCAAGTGCCCAGCCCCTTATGTCAGTCTAGGCGTTAAAACGGACAGTTTACCAAATTACCGCGGATGGTTCAATTTGGTTTGTTGAGAGTTGGGGTTTTGAAACCTATTCCATTTATGAAACAACACATTTGGGTTGAATCCAACTTCAATCGATTGCTCAAGTGAAGTCAGTTTTGGCCTATTTGACTAATTTAATATCAGCGTTATCCTATTGGTGGGTTGGTGCTTGGGCCCACTGCAGCACATCCCATATTCCCCCATCCCAGTTTAAATATGTTTCCCTGACCAACTTTCCTTGTTGACCAACTTCCCAAATAAACCTTTTTCCCATTTTACCGTTTATGTACTTATTTTCTAACAATACTGTGTGTGATCCTTTTTGAGGAGGTCTTGCACTCCGTTAACCTTTCCATTTTGGACACAATCAGGTTATTACTTCATGAACTGTCAGTTCGCCCAGGTACCCTCCAACATGGGTCATTTACCCCTTATTACTATGCGCACTGTGACATTTTAGTGGGTTACTTATCACATTTCTTTGCATGAGCTATTATTGCTCCAGCACCCTCAGCTGGGCTATAGTAGCTTTAGCTTTAATGTCTAGTTCCCTGGCGTTGGCCTTGTGCACCGTGCACTACCACTCTAGGAACGCGAGAGTTATAGACAATCTCCTTACATTAGTCGACCAACCGCTTTTTCCTATGTGCACAAACTTTTTCTGTGTGGAACTTTTCCAAAGTGGAAATAGTGGGCTCTGGCTGTGGGCTTTGGCTGTCATTAGCCGCACCGCTGTTTCCTCTTTTCCCAAAAGGTTGGAGCAACTTGGCGTTATTATGGCTGCCTCCAACTGGAAAGTATTCACCCTTAATGCTTGTACCTGGTGGATACAGATGCTTCAATTTCTGAAAGTTGTGATTCCCTGACTTTCTGCCAAAATAATCAATTTCCCTTCTGATAAGTGAGTTTTTCTTTGACAGCGCATTCAGACAATGTTGGCGGAATTGACGCAGATGGGCCTGGGGGTCTTGCCTTGGATAACGTCAGGCATTCTGTTGCAATTAGGGGAATTATGGGTCGCTTGCGTCTGAAAACGCGTTTTATGTTGATAATCCTATCCAAAACTCTGAGCCGTTTCTTAGCTTTTATGGCTTGAATGATAACTCTATTCCAGTGTATCAAATCACCCCTGAGAACCCTCGTTTAACCCCTACCATGATCTGGGGCACTCAGGAAGCAGAGAAAGAACTTCGTTTAAAATATAATCAAGTATATGCACCATCAAAAGGCATGGTGGGGTATGTGGCCTCAGTATTAAGAGTGGCCAACTATCCTTCCCCCTTTTTATTTCTAAAGCCTACTCTGATGACTTGCTTGAGCCAGAGGAAGAATTTTTGGGTGAAGTGTTGTCATTGTCTACCATAAATAAAGACCATTCCAGGTTTTTTCTACTGACTGCTACCCTCTCCTCCCCTTTAGGAAAACTATGCACCACTATTTTGGTGGATACTGGAGCCTCTGAAAACTTTATGGACCAGTATCTAGCTGACTACCTTGGACTAAGTTACTTGCCAGGTGGTATGTTTAGGGGAGGGGCGTCCCAAGGTATTCCCACTCTGAAGATCATTTGGACAGTGGACTACCAGGTTGGCAAGTACCACTTGTCAGAACACTTCAGCGCGGTCAAAAACCTACTGTTTCCTATCATTTTGGGGGTGGAGTGGTGGCGAAAGTTTGGCGTTAGAACCAACCTGAAAGAGAATACCATATCCCTCACTATGAAAAATGGTCGCACATTAGTTCTGCCTTTGTTAGAAGAGAACGCCCAGGGCAATTTGCCCCACTGGCCCCACCATATCCCTTATAGCCTTGCCCCTTTGCGGAAGCCCTCAGTGGAGGTTCCTATTCCTTCATGCTTGGAGTATTTGGAATACTCTTTTGATGCAGCATCCACCAACGCACTCCCTATGCACTCTGAGTTCAATTTGGGACTTCAAGCTCACGGTAAATCTGTTGCATATATCTTCCCCCATTTACCCATTGACTGTCCGGGAAGAAGAGGCGTTGGATGTGTGGGTGAAGAACAGTTAACCAAAGGTGCGATTTTCCAGCGTACCTCCCCTGTATGCTCCACCCTTCTCTTTGTGGAGAAGTCTGATGGTACTTTACGCCCGTTATGGGCTACAGGAACCTTAACAATGTCACTGTACCAGACTTTATCCCATCCCTTTGAAATTCACAGATTGCATGCTATGTGAAGAAGACGAAGGTCTTCTCCAAGCTGGATTGCCTCAATTTGTTTAAACAGATCCAGACAAAGAAGGGCCAGGAGTGGTTAACTGCCTTCCGCACCAGAAAAGAAACATTCCAGTTTTGGGTCATGCCCTTTGGGCTTAAGAATGCCCCTGCCATCTTTCAACTCCGCATTGATGCAGCGTTGGGGGACTAGTTAGGGGTATGCGCGGTTGCCTACATGGATGATATTCTGGTGTTTTCCCCTGATCATGAGTCTCATGAAGTACACCTTCAGCAAGTGGTGGAGAGGTTAAGAGCAGCCCACCTTACGCTAAAGATCAGCAAGTGTGAATTCTTGGATTCTCAGGTCACATTTCTGGGCAACGTTATGTTTGACTGAGGGCACATGATAACTCAAGATAAGGAGAAGGCTATTCATGAGTGGCCTACCCCCACATCGGTCAAGGAAATAAGAAGCTTTTTGGGGACTTGTACGTTCCTCAAGAAGTTCAATCCCAATCTGTCTGAGGTGGCGGTTCCCTTATACAAAGCTAGCGGTGCCAAGGTGCTTCAGTGGTCCCCCATTTTGGAGGATGCTTTCCAGGCAGTGAAGTGCACCCTGTTGTCCATGTCTGTTCTTTGCCATTTTACCCTTCAAAGGAGTTCATTGTGTCTACTAATGTCTCCAACTTCGGCATAGCGGATGCCTTGTTACAAGTAGGCGAAGATGGGATAGAGCATCCAGTGGGATATTTTTTCTAGGAAAATGTCTTTGCCAGAGTTGAATTACGCCATTTACTATAAGGAGTTATTTGGAGTGGTGGAGGCGCTGACTTATTGGCGTCACCACTTGCATGGCTCATCCCAACCTTTCTGGGTACATACAGACCACCATGCCTTGATGTATTACCGCTCTTCTCATGCCCTTACCCCACGGCAGACTCATTGGACTGAGACCCTTGCCCAATTCGCATTCATTTATGGGTTCACCAAGGGCAAGGATAATGGTTTGACGGATGCCTTGAGCCGCAACCCTGCTTTAGCGCCCAATCCCAAGGAGGTAGAAGTTCACAACACACAGGTGATGATTCCTCCAAGTAAGCTTCTTCATCAACGACCCTCTCCATGGGCCAACGGGCCAGCGCTTGCACCTCTGGAAAACGTGGAGGAATATAGTATGTTTAGTAAGTTAGTCCTTTCTCAGCCGCTAGCAGTGGAATATACTATGTTACTTGCTAAGTGCAAGTTAAATCAAGAGGATCTCAAGGGGATACCACATGAAGGATGAGATGGTGTGGTTTCAGGGGCGCCTATGGGTTCCTGCTGGCCCACTTCTCCTGGAACTCATCCAGGACCATCATGATGGACTCACCATTGGACATCTTGGGAAAGCAAAGACGTTGGAGTTAATCCGCCACACATACAATTGGAAGGGCTTGCCTGCTCAGGTGGGGCGGTATTGTAAGGAGTGCCTGGTATGCAACCAGATGAAACCCCAATCGTCAACTTTTAGCGGGGTTGTTGGTACCAGTCCAAATTGCTGATGGGCCCAGGACTTCCCTCTCAGTTTATTTCATTGTGGAACAACCTGTCTCTGATGGTTATGATGCCATCATGGTGGTAGTGGACCGTTTTACGAACTTCGCCCAATTTATTCCTTGCAGAACTACAATAACCACGGCTGAGATGGCTAGGCTCTTCGTCGCTCATGTGTTTGCGCTTCATGGGGTTCCCCAAGGAATTATCAGCGACTGGGCCCCCAGTTTACCTCCATTTTTCAAGAGTTGTGTAAGCCTCTTCAGATTCGCCCTTACCATTCAACTGCCTATCACCCCCAATCAGATGGGCATACTGAACGAGTGAACCAGTGCTTGGAACAGTTCCTGCGGTGTTACACCACCGCGGATCATTCAGATTGGGCTTCTCACCTTCCTATGGTCCAATTTAGTTATAACAACATGCTGCATTCCTCAATCAGTTATTCCCCGCTTTTCGCCAGCCATGGCTTTAGCCCCACCTTTAACATGGAGCCCAGCTGTGGGTCTAAGGTTGAAGCGGTGGTGGACTTTACCAAGACAATCAAGAAGGGCCACCTGAGGATTTGCACAAGATTATAGGCGGCAATGCAGGTGTATAAGGAGAATGCCAATGGGAAGCACTGAGTGGGTCCTGCGTACAAGGAAGGGGATCTCGTGATGCTTGATGCTCATAACATCCCTATCAAGCAGCCATGCAAGAAGCTGGGACCAAAGAGGATTGGCCTTTACTCGCGTTGTTAGAAAGGTGGGCCATGCCTCATACCAGCTAGATCTCCCCCTTCATTCTGGATCTTCTATGTGTTTCATGAGAGCAAACTGACGTTGTTTGAGGGCCCCAACCAGAGACTCCTGAGGCCTATCTCGTGGATGGGGCGCCAGAGTGGGAGGTGGAAGAAATAGTTGACTCCCACCACATCAAAAGAAGACTGGAGTACCTGGTATCCTGAAAGGGCTTTGAAGCTGCAGAGAATAGTTGGGTTCCAGTGCGCGACTGTGTGAATGCCCAAGATCTGATTGAAGCCTTCACGAGCGTTTCCCCCAGGCTGCTGGATCTCAACCCAAAATGGCCGTTGCCGCCATGAAGTTGGCCCCTGCACACAAGAACTTTTCCTTTGCGCAAGCCTCTAGAGGGGAGGGGGTTGAGCCCTGTAGGGAGGAGAGGGTAACAGAATGGTCCCATGACATCATAGTAGGGACTGACCCAAAGGATAAGGCTGGGCGCCATGAGGCCCAGAAGGCGAAATTACAGGGCCTTTCGACCTGAAGCATATCTTAGACCAACGCTGGGTACAAGCTAAATATGTCCAGGTTAGTACTAGTGGGGTGCCAAGTGCCCAGCCCCTTACGTTGGTCCAGGCGTTAAAACGGATGGTCTACTGAGTTAAAACGGACAGTTCGATTTGATTTGTCAAGGAATGGGGTTTTATAACCCGTTCCATCCATGAAACAATGCGTTCAGGTCAAATCCAACTTCAATCAATCACTCAAGTGAAGTCGGTTTTGGCCTATTTGACTAATTTAATATCAGCGTTATCCTATTGGTGGGTTGGTGCTTGGGCTCACTGCAGCACATTCTGTATTCTCCCATCCCAGTTTAAATATGTTTCCTGACCAACATTCCTTGTTGGTCAACTTCCTGAATAAACCTTTTTCCCATTTTACCATTTAATTTATGTATTTTCTAACGATCCTTTGTGTGAACCTCTTTAAGGAGGTCTTGCACTCCGTTAACCTTTCCATCTTGGACACAATCAGGTTATCACCTCGTGCACCGTCAGTTCGCCCAGGTACCCTCCAACTTGGGTTGTTTACCCCTTATTACCGTGCGCACAGCAACATTTTTGGCAGGTTACTTATCAAATTTCTTTGCTTGAGCTATTATTGCTCCAGCACCCTCAGCTGGGCTATAATAACTTTAGCACTAATGGCTAGTTCCCTGGCGTTGGCCTTGTGCACCGTGCACTACCACACTAGGAACAAGAGAGTTATAGACACTCTCCTTACAATGACCTTGGCAGTGAAGCTATACTGCAAACTTTACAACATCATTGTTTCAGATCTAGAGGATGACGTACCCCAGCTCAAAATTGTTTTAATTTTTGCGCTATTCATCTGCTGCCTTTACTTCGCCCAATACAGATCAAACTTCAGCAGCTGTCGCTGGACAATTTTTATTTGGGTGAATTATCCCATCCTTCTTTTATTACTCCCAGTAACTCATAGCCTTATTACAATTACGCGCCTTGACCTAAGCTGATTTACACCCAACCTTATAACTTCTGGTCTAGACCGCTTAAGACAATTGCTAGCAGCCCCACTTTTGACCTGGGTCTAATTACGCGGACTATCAGAAGTCAAACTATCATCATGGGCCTTATTTTGCTAATTGACAACAGTCAAACTATTATCCTGGATCATCTTATAGTAATAAAGGACATGGGCCCTAAGGGACAAATTGTTTTGATTGCGGTTACCCTGGGCACCTTGCACGAAATTTCCCCAGTCGTTGGGTACATTAAGTACAGCAGGACCAGTACTAACAGGGAAAATATGGAGTGGATTAGAGATGGGGCTCTCTACCTCCGCTATCTAAACCCAAAAGTCCCACCTGAACCTGCCAAAGTATATTCTGCCAAAGTCCCTCAGTATGATATGAGTTTCTATATCAGCAGCTGGCTGGAGAGGTAAACATACTGACTTTGGTGCAAACAAAGACCACCGTGAAAGAAGGCCCCTAGGAACAACCCAAGCCTTATACAGTCAAATTTTTTAAACAAATATCTCCTGGTGAGCCAGGATTATGCTCAGCAGCGCCTTCTCTGAATGGAGTAAACGTTGCACTCCCAGGAATGCTACTTTTAAAGAATACCCCAAAGTCAGTGAAGGGACTATTAGCTTCCTTGGAAAGCGAGATTCTTTAAATGTATATGTATTAAACAGTCAAAATGCTTCTTATTCAGAGTATATATATGTGACATTTTTGTAGCAAAAACTCAAGTCCGCGCTATAATAGATATGGGCACCCCTAGTATCATAGCTTCTACTAAGTTGGTGGCGAAGTTGATGTTGCAAGCTTATGTAAACCATTGAATTGTGTATGGGACCGCGGGAGCTGAAAGCATGGTCTCCAATGGAGTGTACAATGCGCTTCCTTTACACTTTGGGTAAATTGTTGTTGTAGCTCCGGTGATAGTGTTACCAAAGAAACTTTCATGACCTGCTAATTGGTACTTCTTTAATGAGACACTTCAGGGCTGTCATTAACATGACGGAGGAGACCTTCATTCTTTTTTGGGACAGCGGATCCCAATTTATTTTAACTCTAGTGGAGTGTCAGGAAAACGGCAAATAAATTTTAGAATGGCCTGCCAGTTGTGATGCAAAAGCACCCAAAAGGCGAGCCAGAATTTCAGGGATATTGCCGCTTAAATGACGCTATAATGTGCAGGAAGATAAGTAACAATTGAGATCTGACATGTCAT
Source organism: Massospora cicadina (assembly GCA_022478985.1). NCBI lineage: Eukaryota > Fungi > Entomophthoromycota > Entomophthoromycetes > Entomophthorales > Entomophthoraceae > Massospora > Massospora cicadina. Next base: position 31,997 of record JAKSZP010008484.1, read on the forward strand.
GAGCATAAAAGGCATCCCAGTGAGAAACCAGGCTAGTGTAGCTCCAGACCCAACAGGCTTGGACGTAGGGAGTTGCACGATTGGATTGGGTAGTTTAGGGCTTTCCATATTTGAACTGAGTATAACAACATTGGCGAGAGGGTGGATCCTTACCTGGAGTAAAGATAGTTAGTCCCATAAAATAACTAAATCCTGCTGGTAGATGGCCTCGCAATTGGAGAGAGTTCTACAAAATTCTTAACACAATAGGCCCAATTAATTGTAGTAGGAACCAAAGTTACTAGCATGACTGGAATTTACAAATCAATATGAAGCCCATGAGGCCTCATTGGAGATGTTGTGGGGAATTGGCAGATGTAATTAAGTACTTAATCAAATAAATTGGAGTGCAGGAAGATTTTTAATAATTTTAAAATAAGACAAAGGACCATAAATTTTCTCAAAGTTATGACTGCTTAAATAGATGGCTGATTTTGGGTAGTAATATGGGAAAAATCAGGATTGGGGCCTTTAGATTTGACCTAACCTGGTGAACTTCAAGAAAGGAAGGGGAGAAAAACGAATTATATTGAACCAAATTCAACATTATGAATGCAGCTGAGTTGCTGTCAGTTTGTCCACAGATGCCAAATTGCGGATTTCCTGCAGTTCCAACGATTGGAGCAACGGCGTCTCGCCCAATGGGCAGCGGGAACCTCCTAAGACCACCCCACATAGGGGCGGTGCCAAGAGGTCAGGAACGGGTTTGGGGTGCCTAACCTGCCAGCACCTAATCACTTTGGCATCCGTTTGACCAAGTGGGATTATCAAACAAGGCTTTTTTAAGTTTCCAGTGAGGGTTTCAAACTGGCAGCAACATTTCCCAATGACCCAATGCCATCAGCGAGTTTCTCCAAAGATTTAACATTAGATGCTTTTTATCGAAGGTGCACAACCATTGGGTCTTATTCTCAATGATTTGGTGCACTCAGGCCTTAATGTTGAGAGCTTGTTGCCCTCAACTTCATTCAAACTTTCCACCCCATGAGAATACTGACTCTCCGACAGCTCAGCACAAATCCCCCTTAATTTGTCTTAATAACTTATATGAAATTATTACTGGGATGGGTGGCGGAGTCCCTGAAAGGTAAGCTGTTACCCATTGCTTGTACACCGCATGGGCAATGTCACCCTGGGAGATGAGAGGGGCAGCTGGTCTTCCCAGACCCTTTTTTGATAGGATTGTGAACACCATCCAGTCCAAGTGGAGGGGGCGCTCCCCCATACTTACATTACCCTTCCCTTTTCCCAAAGGGGGATGTAACCACTGGGGAATTGAGCAAGGCCACATTCTTATGGGCCTTGGGCAACTTGATCGCCATTAATATGGTGATTTTTGGGGGAGGACAGGGAGCTTCTGGGTGGGTGGCATGGAAATACTCAACAAGCTCCAAGCAACTGGCACAGTCCCACTCCAACCCAGCTATTCTCATAGGCTAGATAGCTTTTCATGAGACTAAATATCAAATTGAATGGTGTGATTTTCAGGAGGCCAGAATGCCCTCAACTTCAGCTTTCTCCGCGCCCTAGATCACAATGGGCTCTGGGTCTGATGGAATCGCCTCCTTGAACGGGGAAAGCTGAGAGACATGGAGGACCAGATGTTGCTTCCAGTGGAGTGGGAGTTTTAAAAGGAAGGAGCCATTTCCCAAGTCTTATTCCACCAAATGGGTACCTGAGCGTTTACTTTCAAACTTACACAAAGACACCTGAATCCACAAATGGTGCATGTAGATAATGACGCGTGAAACCACCTTTATCTCATGTGCTGGTAGCCGCTTCAAATCTTCAGATCATTTTTAAAACTCATGGCCTTAGCCAAGTACTCCTGAACCATGGACTATGTGGCCTAAATATGCTTTGCGTGGTCACCTTCAGCTGATACCTCTTGATGAAGGCACAGGTCAACCAAAAAAGGATTTTACCTTAAGATTGCTTTGCATAGGATAAAGCTAGTGGATGCATGCGTTCCATTATTATACATAAACTGAGCGAGGGGAAGGTCATCAGCTCAGATATCATGAGCGGCAGCAGCGTAGACTGCAGAAACTGTTTCAAGATTAGATAGACATGTTTAGTTTAGCCTTCCGCTGTGAATGGTACACATTGAAGTGACAGGGCATAATCTTCAAGATTGACAAGAGCTTGTTCCAAAATTGAGCCATAAATTGGATCATGCAGTCACAGATAATTTATTGCAGGAGCCTAAACATTGAAAACACGTTACACACAAACAGGTGGGAAGTTACTTTGAAAGTTCAGATTCTGGTGGTTGACCCAAAAAACCCTTCAACAACCATCAGATTGGGCCAATTGTCCTAATGCTCGAGCTAATACTCTTATCTTAACTTAAAGCCTATTGCAACTATACAGCTTGGGGCCAAAAATATCAATGTCAATTCAATCTGGATATTCTTTCAAAAGCATGGACTGTATACACTCACAGATTCAGGCTAATTGTCACTGCACCAAAGCTCAGCAATTAGTCCCAACTAATAAGAACAAAATTATTAATAAGCATAAGAAATCGTTTGGGGATCACCCAAAGATAACGTCTACTAATCCCATGGATGGATAAACACTAAAATGTAATCAATTTTCCGCCCTAGGGCAAAATCATATGCCAATCTTTGTAATCAGCACAATAGCACTTGCACAAGAACCAACCAAATGGGAGTACCTATTGCTATTGAGAGAGGCCTGCCGACTTCCTGTTTGTGAGTAAATCAATTACATAAATTGACGCAAAAATTTACAGAAGATGTATTTTGTCAGCAGTATGCTGAAACTAAAATCAAATGAATCCTAGGAAATTTTGCACGTTCTTATTGCAATTTTTGCCCTAAAATTCTCCCAATTTTGAGAGTATTTTGCCACAAATAAACCTATCATTAGGTCTCAGTCATATCAGTTCAAGAGCCAAACTGAGGTGGAAAATAATCTGTTGAGATTGCATGCTCAAATGTGGCCATGAGATGCCCTAGAGGTATAAATACTGGAGCTTGGCCTAACGAATAATTATAAAAATAAACATCAATTAATTAAAATATACTTTATTTTTTCTTTCCTAGTTTTTATCAAATCCTTTCTTTGGAGAGTGTTGACAAGCTGGAAGTGCCAAACATACAGCTTGTAAATATGCCTGACTTAAAAGAAGTTTTTGATTATAAAGGGAAACTTAAGCTTTTAATTGACCAGAAGAGTCAGGGCTATTTTAATACGCTTAGTGAGTTCCTGAGTGGTCAAAATACCGTAAGCCACTGCAAAATTGAGGATCAATTGGCTGAACTTCTTCCCGATTAAGCATGCAGGATCTTAATTATCAAGTGAACAATCCTCAGAATTTAACAACTGGTGCTCACTCAAAATCGGTGATACTCTATGAAATGGACCCACACAACTAATTTCTGAAAGCTTCAGCCAGATGAGAAAGTGACAATGAGATGGAAACTAGTGACAAGGAAATCTTGGATTATTTTAATACCAGCCACCAAGGCTCTGATGCAGGTCCCTTTACTCACTAGATCTTATCACAGTGGGGGGAGCTCATGTAGTTACAATAAGCCTGATTGAACTTACATCTGAAAGTGTAAAAGCTATGCAGAAAACTCTATATTAGGGTTATAGGATTGGTACTTCAAAGCTTTTCTTTCCCGTAACAATCACTTTAGTTACTACAATTTGATTTGAGCAGCAATTTCGATAATCACACAGGATAGATGGGCGACTTTAATAATAGATATAATACAACCTGGGCGAGCGTCGCAGCAAGTGGTGCGCTAAATGGTGCAACCAAGGGCAAGAAACGCCCTGGAGGGGGACCAGGAACTCAATCCTCCAAGAAAGCACAAACTCAGACACCATCCAGGTTTATGGTATTTAATATAAAACAAGATCAGTACATGTACATTCAATAGAACCAACCCCTTTCAAAGGTGGAACATGGGCTCCAACTCTTCCTTGGGGATGAGTCCCCAACCCTGTGGGAGAAAACATGTGAGGCACAGCCTTCCCTTTTCCCTCACGCGGTATATGTCGCCACTAACAACATGGGACAAAGCTGGATTGATATTGATTTCAAAACAGCCAATGAAGCTGATGCCACAGCAAAAATCTGCGTGGAAATTGCCCTCCCTGAGGGCAAAAAATTGTGTGCACCACGTGCACCAGATGGAACAAAGTAAAAACTTTATTCATTTCATTTGACTCACTCCCTACCAACCTTCCTTGTAAGGTAATCGAGGAGGAGCTCTGCAAAGGCCTCATAGCCTATGGAGAAATCCAACAACTTGAATTACAGCGATTTCGCCTGATGCTCAACCTGAGCAACGGCAAAGCTATTGCCATGATCATTCCCTGAAGTGGAAGATGACCTATCAAGAATCCCCCACACAGCAGAGTTTCACTTTGCAGATGGGGGACAGTCATCCGCATTCCAAATCACACTGGAACGCACACCGCCTATATGCAAACACTGTAGTTCATTGGGACACAAGGAACACGCATGCCCCGTGAAGGAGGGCTTAATGGAAGCAGACTACTGTGAGGAAGCCATGGACAAAAGTAATGAAAACTTCGCCAGAATGACCAACAGCCACCACCCATTCTGCTAAGGTGAAGATGGACTTTACTCCATCATGGACCCAGTTACACATAAACAACGCAAAGTGGCACAAAAAGCCCACAAGCGGGCAGCGGCTGAAGCGGCAGTGCATGTGAAATCATCCATTGACCCCAGAAAAATTTGGGAGGATATTTTGGATATACACCTAGCCAAATAATAAGAACAATATGCCCAGGTTGAAAATTCTCACAGAAACTTGACTGAGTCACCAAGCGACATCAATCATGCACACATTGAGGAACAATTCAGCTGAAATATGGTCAAAAATGCGGTACACAATTCTCCAAATCTGAACCCCAAAATTACAGAACCCAATCAGCACCCTGCATTGAACCATCATGAGACACGTTCAGGAAAAGATAATGCAAATTCAAAAAACTGCAATTCCCGCGAAAAATCAGGTCAGATCAAGGGAACTGACAAAAATCACTGAAAGAGTTGGAGTACGGACGCAGAGCATAGCCAAAATGAGCCATGGTGGGATAGGGCCTGAGGGTCCTCTCAACAGCTCCTGAGGCGCTGCAGGCACCTCAGTGTCAATAGGGATGCTAAACATCGCGGGAGCCAGGGCTCAAATGTCCCAAGCCAAAAAGCTGGACTACCTGCAAAAACCCCTTGTAGACATCTTAGCCATCCAAGAAACCCACTGTCTACAAGGGGAAGAAGGATCCTGGTCAGCCAGAGTCTCACCATCACAATTGGTATGGACATCTCACTGTGGGGTGATCATAAAATAAACTAAATTTTAGAATTACAAATTCATCTTCATACCTTCTCGGTCACACCTTGGTAGCAACAATCACTTGCCAAGAGGAAACAATCTCAATAGCATGCATTTATGCACCATGCACCACAAACAAAAGAAAACAATTTCTTGAAACTGTGCCAACTCTCACCCTCCCACCAGATACTATCCTGTTGGGCGATTTTAACTGCTAGGATAACCCTGACATGGACTGATGGCCTAACCCAAGGGGATACCCACCGGGGCACATCAAATTCCGCACAATGAAGGCATCCATTAGCCTACAGGATGCCCTCCCCCAGATCACCACTCCTTCCCCACATGAAATTGCCCGAAATATGTGATGGAGTGCTCATATCAATGAGCTGCATCAATCAGATCCTCATCCCACAATCCCAATAATAAAGATTTTCCAAATTTACAACAAAAAAGTCAATTTTTCTGACCACTGACTTGTTATGGTGCATATATTGGCAACCCAAACCCATGCACAGGTGTCAACTTGGAGAAAGCTTCAACTGGAAAACATAAAATTACCCAAAATATCTGACTGGGTTAAACACAAGGCTATGAACCCAGAATTCACAGCCCCATTCACCTCGGATCCCATTATAACATGGCAAATTTTAAAAAGGAAATAATCAACAAAACCTGGCATCTTGCATCATGTAAGTACACAGCTGACACAGCCACAATCAAGCGTACCTTGGCGGAACTGGACCACCTTGAGCTAAATACCCCAAGATATGGCTATAGCCCCAACTGGGGACGCAAATGGGCGGAAATATCCACTAACTAAACACCCTCATCTTCAAACACCAACACAGAATCAAAGTATTAAACAATGGTAAGTTCATAAAGGAAGGCGAAACATGTTCAACATATTTCTTCCACCAATTCCACTCCCGCAGCAACCAGCCCATGTGCACACAGGTCTGCAAGACTGACGGCACCATGGCAACTGACCCCGTGGAGGTCAAGGCGGAAGTACACAATTATTACACCAAAATTGTACAGCAATATGCTAACAGACCCACAAAAAATCAAAAAATTTAAACAAAACGCCGGGATACAAAGCACACCATAAATTACAATATTCTATTCTAAGTACATGGGAGGAGCTTTGGAATACAATCCGAGGTGCACCACGTAGAAAATGCCCAGTGCCTGATGGGATACTCTACGAGTTTTACAAAAAATATTTTTAGCAAATTCCCCCTCCTATTGGCGTCTATGAACCAGTGCTTTACTGGAAACACGCCCCTTACCTGGTGGCCATAATCAAATGTCATAACCTTATATGAAAAGGGAAACTTTTATTTCTCGTTGCAAACACTTTTGCAACCCATTCAATTCAAGACTGAATCTAGTTTGATAATCTCATAGAGGGGATTAGTCTGCCCATGTCTGGGAGCAGTTGGGCAAGCAAGGCAAGAGGAGCAGGCGGGAGGCCCGCGGCCTCTAATGTTCAAAAACGCCCTGGAGAATCTGGCGGAATAGAAAAAAATCTAAAAAAACTGGCAGTCACAATTTCCCCGGAGATACTCACATGGCAAGCACGATGCAACCAGTACATCAACACGCCACATTCCCAGCCACTTTCATTGGTGGAATTCGGAGTCCGTGTGTATCTGGACATCCAAAAAATGGCCCTATGGGAAAATTTTTGTGAAGATGTACACAAAATTTTCCTGACCGTGGTATACGTTGCACCTCACTCCATGTCACGCAGTTGGCTGGACCTAGGTTTTGAAAGCAAAATAGCAGCAGACGAGGCTGCAGCGGTGCGCATAGTGGTCAACCTCCCCGAAGGGCAACGGGTCATCAAAACTAAATGCACCAGATGGACAAAATCAAACCAAATTTTCCTCACGTTTGACTTTTTGCCTACTATGGTAAAACGTGACATTTTGGAGCAACACCTGAAAGATGGTCTCGCCATATATGGCTAAATACAATCTTTTGAAATGCAACGTTTCACGCTGATGCCACACCTGTGCACCAGCAAAGCCATTGCAGTTCTGACCCCATTTGAGGAGATCGCGAAGGACCTAACCCAGATCCCGCACTCCACCTTTATTGACATTGCAGGGCACACCACCCACCCATTCTGGGTAACTGTGGACAGCGCGCCCCCCATTTGCACCCACTGTGATGCGTTCGGCCATAAGGCACATGCGTGCCCCATCAAAAAGGGCATTACATTCCAAGAGCACCCCTCGGCAGCCATGGCCAGTGGAGAGGCGCACTACAAACCAACCGCAAGCACCAAAGAGGCTTTCCCATGGGGAGCACAAGGCTGCTACCTATTGGTAAAGCCCATCTCCCCGCAGGAGTGGAAGAAGGCCAAGCAGGCCCATAGGACTGCGGCCAAGGAAGCGGCCAAGGTCACCACCACCATCCCACACTCACAACGCCAGGAGGACATGGAGACCTTCGCGGCAGAAGCAACTTGGGAATCCATCACCCAATAGATTGGGAGGCCCAAGCTGAATGGGCCACTCAATCTGAGGATTCGATGGAAGATTTGATCTCACCCAATCGCTGCACCCAAGCCCCGGTTGAAACCAACTTGGGACCTATCCTTTCAAAAAAATTTTTTTGCCCCACTCGACGGTGCACCAAACTTATCCGCACCGCAAAAAGTTCGTCCGACGTCGGGAAAACAAAAAGCAAAGGCCAAAGCCAACGCGACTCTTTCTGCAAAAATTAACAAAAACCCCGATAGCATTGCTGCTAATACCCGCGCTGCTGTGAAAGCCCGTGGGGACCTGGAAGAGGCTGGTGGGCCCGGGGCCCACCCCCTCGCACCTAAGGTGCGAAGGGGAAACCTTCACTCTAGGGACGCTGAATATTGCCAGACTCAAGGCCTCCCCATCCTGGGCTAGGAAACCGAGTTTTTTACAAAATAATTTACCTGTGGATATCCTGGCCATCCAGGAAACCCACTATCCACAAGGTTCTGAGGATGCTTAGAAAACAATGCTCCTACCATCCCTATCCTTTTGGTCAAAGCACTGTGGGGTGCTAATTTGGAAAAACAATTTTTTCAAATTTACATCTTCAGAAACATTCCTAAATGACCGAGTGCTCGTTGTCACCTTCTCATGGGCCAATGTTGCACACACAATCGTCAACATTTATGCCCCAAATGGTGCACAAGAGCATTGGGAATTTTTCTCATCGGTCAAATCCCTCCCACTACCCCCTGATTCTTTCCTAATTGGCGACATGAACTGTTGGCTAACCTCACCAACAGACCGGTGGCCGCCCTGACCATGCCCCACAGGGTCACGTAGAACTACGCGTTCTAAAAGCCACCCTTGGGTTAATGGATGCGCTGCCATGACATGCCCCACTGCTCAAAAACATGACGCATCCCCACGTCCACAACGGCCAATTAAGGTCCATGACCCGCATTGACCTTATTCTAGCGCCAGCGAAATTCCAACCCCCACATCTCCCACTTCAAAACAACGAAAATGGAATTCTCCAACCACCGACTGGTCTTGATAACATACCACTTACCTGTCACAGTTGCAAAGGCCCCACATTGGTGCAAAATCCGCCCCCCAGAGCTTGCGTCACCAGGATTTTCCACGTGGGTGGAAGAGGCAACTTTGGCAAAATCATTTGTTGCACCGTTTTGCATGGACCCCATTTTCACATGGGCAACTTTCAAAGAAGACACCATCTGCCACTATCGCCATCTCTCATCCAGACGCTCACAAGCCACATTGGCGGTTATATCACATGCGCTGGCAGAATTGGCCCACTTGGAGTCTAACATTTTAGCCTCAGGATATAGCCCTGCATGGGGCCAGAAGTGGGCGGAGGCAGCAGCCCACCTCAACGCACTTGAAAGGCAACACAAACATCAGGTTTGTGTCCAATACAGGGCCACACGCATCACTAAAGGCGACAAGTGCACCGCATACTTCTTCAAAAAAATTTTTGCACCACGCCAGAGCGTGGCCTGCACACAGGTGTGAAGATCGGATAATTCTATTGTGGACACACCAGCCAAAGTGGCAATCAAAATGCAAAGATATTACTCTGAGTTATACCAAGCTGAACCAATTCAGCCGGCCGAAATGGCGGAAAATTTCAGACAGAGCTCATATCTGCACCATTTTCTGATACCCAGAAATAATGAATTTAATTACTCTGAACGAATTATGGACTACCATTCGCGGTGCGCCAAACCGAAAATGCCCAGGCCCAGATGGCATTCCATATGAGTTCTACAAAAATATTTTAAATATATATCCCCATTGCTGCTAGCCTCACTCAACCAAAGCCTGTTGGAAACGCGCCTCCTACCAGGAGGACATGAGGCTTTTACAGTCACACTCTTCAAGAAAGGGGATAGGCTAGACTTAGCCAACTGGCGCCCCATTTCTCTAACAAACACAGACACCAAAATTTTAACTAAAATCATGGCTAACTGTTTAGGGACTGTAGCATCTGCCACCATTTCTCCAAAACAATTCGGTTTCATCCCCAGAAGGTCAATTTGGGATAACGTGCACTCCGTGGCTAATGCATGTCAGTCCACAGCCTCTGGGGCACTTGTATTCTTGGACCAACAAAAGGCCTATGATAGAGTAAACTGGGAATACCTTAGGGCCTGCCTCCAACAATTCCGCCTACCTCCCCGCTTTATTAACTGGGTGATGCTGCTCACGGAATCTGCAACAATGGCAGTGCGCGGCCCAGGTTTCCTAATGGAAGTAGTCCATCCTCAAAGGGGTCTGTGACAAGGGGACCCCCTGAGCCCACTCTTATATAACTTCAGCCTTGACCCATCACTGCGAAATGTGAATGCCCAACTCACTGGGGTCCATGTGCCAGGCCAAACCCCAGTCAAAATGATGGCATTTGCAGATGATTGCGTGGTGGGGGTGTCGAATAACAAAGATGCACGCGCGCTTGAAGCCCTCATCCAGGAATATTCCCAGGTAAGCAACGCGGCACTGAACGCCTCCAAAACCGAAATCATCCTCCTTGGTCAGTTTCAGAACTGCTGGGCCCCAGCAAGTAGTTCCCAACCCAGCCCAGCTGCTCGCCCAAGTCCACGCCTCACTAACTCAAAACACACCGCTCCACTGGTGCTCCCCTTTGTGCCGCGACCTACCATAGGACCGGTACGCCATCTGGGCGTGTGGTTGGAGGCAGGAGGATACGCGTCAGCAGTAATGGAGGGCCATATACTGGACAACGTGACGAAGCGAATCGCCTCTCTCAGAGCCCACCCTAAAACCCTCACTGGCAGGGTTGTTCTTGCCAACTCTATGCTCCTATCCAAAGTCTGGTTTGGAGCCCACGCCATCCCCTTCTCCCCAAGCTTCTTCAAATCCCTGTATGCTTTGCTACAAGGTTGGCTTTGGTCAGGCCGCCCTCCACCAGTACGGCTAGAGGTCATGTTTGGCCCTCATCATCATGGTAGCAAGGGCCTACTCGACTTCAAAGCCCATGCAGCCAAGATCCTAGGCACCTGGATTGCGGCCGTCACTGCTCCTACACTCCCATCCCAACACTGGTCCCGCGCGGCCCGCTCCAACTTCTCCTGAGCCTTGGGCCTCAACAATCCATCAAACCCCCACTCCCTGATGAAATACCTCGCATCACACACATCAGCCACAGGTCCTCACGGGACCAAAACCCACTACAAACGAATCCTACTCTCCATGCAAAGCGCAGAGTGGAGAATACGTATTAGTGGACATACAACCTGAAGAGGCCGCCCCTCTCCTCAGTTCACACAAGAGGTACAGGGGCTACCCATCCATGATGGCGTGATCCCCATTCGACCCCAAGTCCTATCCAGGGTGGACTACCTGGACATGATGGACATCCCTTATTCCACTGAGACCCAAAAGACTATCTGGAAATACGCACACCATCCTCTGTTGCAGCCTAAAGTCCGCTCCCATGTGTGGCGCTGCCTGAGGGGGTGTATCGTGCACAGCTGAGCGCTCTAATGCTTTACACTCATCCTGTGTCGTGTATGGCCAGTATGGAACGCTGTTTCACCGCCTGGAGAAGTGCCCCACCTCTAAAGTAATATGGCGCGAAGTCCAACGTCTGCTAGGCCAGGATCAAACACATCCCTTCAGTCTGTCAAGAGATATGTTTGCTTCATCAATGACCCCCCCCTCCCACCCTCCCTTCGTGCTCTGGTGGTTGCAATCGCCATGTGGACTATCCACACGATTGTCTTGGATGCCATCGCCGGATCCATCCCCACCCTCCCTGAAGCTGTCCACAGATTCCGGTCTCATTTGGTGGATCACTTTCAAGCGTGGATGTTTGGATATCTCCCACCACGTCGCCGGCAGCTGGTCTCCTCCTGGTTCCCAGTCTGGTTCATCAAATCAGACCCCTTCCTCCACACGTGCTCAATAGTGGCTACGCCCCTACACACGTTCCCTCCCCCTTCCCATAAGTGGCGTTCTCGCTGGCAACAAGAGATAGCATCGCTTCTCTGGGGTGCCTCACCTGGTACTAAGTTTTGTCTCGTCTGAGTCATATTCGAAAGTGTCCATCCCATGGTCGGCCTTTCCCGCAATCAATAAAAATTTAAATAACCTTATATGAAAAGGGTGACAAATTGGACCTAGCCAACTGGCGTTAATCACACTACTTAATACTGACACAAAAATTCTAACAAAAATCTTTGCAGCTAGATTAGGCGCAATTGCCTCTTACGTCCTGTCACCCAACCAGTTTGAGTTTATACCAGGGCGCTCTATCTAGAACAACATTCACCCTGTTGCAAACATATGTCAGTCCAAAGCAACTGGAGCCCTGGTCTTCTTAGACCAAGAAGAAAAGGCTATGACCGCACTAGTTGGCCATACCTGAAAGAATGTCTACACGCTTTTAAACTCCCACCCAATACATAAACTAGGCGAAGATCCTCACAGAATCTGCAACCATGGCTGTATGCGGCCCTGGTTATCTAACTAACAAGATCACACCACACAGAGGGCTCAAACAAGGGGACCCCCTCAGCCCACTGCTGTATAATTTCAGTTTCGATCCACTCCTCCACATAACTGACTCACGCCTCATGGGCATAACTGCACAAGGCCAGCCAACAGTCAAGATACTGGCCTTTGCGGATGACTGCGTTGCAGGTATAGCTAACAAATATGATGTCTGACAGCTGGAACGCACCTTAGAGGAATACTCCATGGTGAGCAACACATCGCTCAACAAAAGGAAAACATAAATAGTTCTCTTAGCCAAGTACACTAACAACTGGGCTACAACACCAGAACCTCATACCCCCATACAAAGGAAAAACCCACTCATCTTACCCTTCACACTACCTCCCACCACTCCTGTCTGCCACCTTGGGATATGGCTGGAACAGGGGGATATGCCAATGAGATAATGGAAAGCAACCTACTACAGAGGGTATCTAACCGCGTCGCCTCCCTCAAGAGAAGATCCACAGGACTAACGGGGCGAGTAGCAGTTGCAAACTCACTCATCCTCCCAATACTATGGTACCCTGCCCACACGATAGCCTTCTCACTCACCTTTATGACTTCAATCCGCACGCTCATCCAGGGCTGGCTGTGGCCCAGATCCCATCCACCCATATGGATGAAAACACTCTTTGGCCCATGCTCAAGAGGAGGCATGGACTAACAGACTTTGAGAGCCACGCCAATAGCATCATGGGTACTATGGATAAAGGAAGTCCTTGACCCAGACCTCCCGCACCAATACTGGTACAGGGCAGCGAGGACTAACTTCGCACAGGCGCTCAAATTAACTAACCCACATAGCCCACACAGACTATTATCATACCTTGCTAAACACCCTACCGCAACAGGTCCGCATGGAATCTCCCCTCACTTCAAACGCATCCTCCAAACCATCTGCCACATGGGATGGACCGTAGAGAACACAGGCACTGTGCAGGGAAGGGGACGACCCAGCCCCCACTTCAAATTAAGAAATCCAGAAAACCACCCCCAGAGAGACATGCTTGCTTCAACCCCAACCATTGCATGAATCAAATACCTAGATGTGTTGGGCATTCCCTATGACTTAACCACACAGAAGGCAGTGTAGAAAATGACGCACCACCTAATCCTATAGCTGAGAATAAGAGCCAACGCCTGGCGCTGTGTGAGAAGGACCTATAGGATGGCGGACCGCTCCAATTTCCTCCACACATCCTGCGCAGAATGTGGAGGGGAGGGCTCCCTACATCACCACCTAGAAACATGCCCCCATCCAAAGCCATATGGAAGTCGCGCGCCTGTTTAAGATCCAAAATGAGCAAAAATACTTCTATATCAAAGAGCCTCCTCGCGCTCCAGCTTGAGTCACCAATCCCATCTACCCTCCATTCCCTAATGATACCCATCGCAATGTGGACAATCCACACCATTGCTTTAGATGCGTTCAGGGGCACAGTCCCAACCATTCATGGGGTTATCAACAGGTTCCACATCCACTTACTGGAGCACTTCCAAGCCTGGCTCTATGGATATATGAGGCCAAGGCAACAGGCGCTCATAGAATCGTGGTTCCACTTTGGTTCCTCCATACATACCCCTTCCTTCACACCTGCTCCATAGCGGAGGAAACCCCCTCAGAGTAGCGCACCAACCCTCCATACCTGGCAGTCCCGCTGGCAACAGGGGTAACTTGAGTACCCTGGGGTGTCCAATTTGAACTACCTTTGCTTCCCCCTTTTTTGTTTCCACACATACTCGGTAATGCCCATCCCCTGATTGGCTTGCCTCAGTTAAATAAAATAAAAAATAAAATTAACCAGCCAGGTGTAGCAGTTGTGAACCTCTTATCCCACCATGGCGGAGGGGGGAGGGGGAGGGGTTATCAGATGGATTATTGATTTATTATTCACAAATGAAGAGACGGATAAAGCTGAGAGCAAAGGGGTTGAGGCATCCGCGGGATGTGGGTCAAGGAAAAATAGAAAAGTGTTTAGTTGTTTGGTAACAATATGAGCCTAGAGCATAGCCTACAGGAATTTGGCAACATGGTGTTCAGCTTGTATGCATGCATTTGGAAGCTGAGAAATTTAGTGATATTGGCTCTGGTGATGCACGTGGTGGGGGAAAATTCTGCCAGTGCAACAAATCTCTTGACAGAAAGTTAAATTTTCCTTAATCGTTCAATTTTCACCTTTGCAACCTCAGGGAAATTGGCAGGGTAATTGATTGTATGTAGACCTTCATTAAATTGAGTGATAGATAGTGCCAAGGCTTTGCAGAGATGGCGGCTATCAGGAGAGGCCATGGCGGCCTCAGAAAGTTGATGGTCGCTCAAGAATGGGGTAGCGGTGGGTTTGGGGACATGTTTCTTGGGTGGGAATGGGGCATCGAAATCTGAAGGTAGATATGGTTCCAAATTAATTGGAAAGTTAGGAGGTGGTACAATTTCCCCCAGATTCAGTTAATTCATCCAATAATTTCCAGGGATTTTGGTTGATCATGATTGATTTGGAGGGATGTGGTTTTGGTTGGGTAAGTTTTGGGGCGTAAGTTTGGTTGGATTGAATATGGTCCAAACCTACTCCTGATATGGTATATTGTGAGAAATTAAGCCAGCTTGGGATTTGGTTGCAAAGGTTTTGATGAATTTTGAGCGTTCAGCTGGAGGGGGTGGGGGTAGCCAAAATCCTCACTCAAACGCTGTTTGTGCGGCCTCATGTGTGGGCTTGGCGGATTCCGTTTGTTTTGAATTGTAGCTAAAGTTTTTTTTGTGATGATCCAACTCATGTCAGAGGGGGCAAACGGTGCAGCCGTTGTCAATAAGAGCCCAAAAATTGATTTGGTGCAGATGGGATATGGTCACGTGGTGGGATGTGCTGGGCTATGGTTGGCTGGTGGGAGGTAATGGTGGCCATTGCCCGTGGTGCCACTAACTGCTCAGCTCCGCTTGGGACCAGGAAGTGGAGGATGGGGTTTGTACCATATTTGGATAGCCCCATCATCAATTCTTCATAGAGTGTTTGAGGGGGAAGGTGCGAAGGAAGGTTTGCAAAGGTCACCACCATTGTGGTGTCACTGGGGAGGCGTGTACAGGTTGTGGTAATAGGTGTGTTTTTATATATTAAGGGCATAGTTGCTGCAGCAGCTGCGTCCTCTTCAGTGGGAAAACCAATATCAAAATAGCCCTTATAAGGGCGGAAGTCAATAAATCCTGCTGGTGAAAACGTGGACATTGCCAGATCAATTATCGCTTTGTCAACATATGGGAAGAGACGCTCATATTCAACTCAGAGGCAAAAGTAAATATTGGATTGGGGTAGGGCAAGTGGTTGGGGCGGGTTGGGTGGACTCGCGCTAAGTGTAATAATAAGTCCCTTGGAGGGATAAATCGGCCCAATGCATTAGGCTGACTGGATGAGCCAGTTCACACACGTTTGCCTGCTGGGCGGAAAATGCTAGCAGGTGGAGCGCTGCTGCCCCACTCTGGGGCAGCAGGTGGCGGATCCTTTGACATAAATTGAAAACTGATACAGTGGAGGTGGCGATGGAAAATTTAATGGATGCTTTTATAATAAAATTCACTTAAAAGTGATATTGAGCGCAAAAAAAGCTTTGGGCGGCACCTTTTTTAATAGTGAAGAAAGAGGATGGAAGCAACTGAGTAGTCTTTGATTATTGGAAGTTAAAAACATTACAAAGAAGGACTTTTACCCTCTGCCATGAATTGACAATGCCTTGGATAAGCTAGGGGTGCAAAGTTCTTCTTGTCAATGGACCTTATCAGAAGATATTGGCAAATAGATCTTCTCAAAGAGGAGCGTGAGAAATGTGCAGTTATAACCTAAGAGGGCCTATTCTAGATAAAGAGAGTGCCTCAAAGGCTCTGCAAAGCCCTGGCTACATTCCAATGGGCAATGGCATAATTATGGGAGATTTGAAGTTGTCATGTGTACTAGTGTATCTTGATAATATCAACAATTTCAGCCGCACTTTTGACGACCATCTGGAACACTTAAAAGAGGTTTTCAGAAGGCTAGCAGCTGCAAAGTTAAAAATCAAGCCCAGAAAGTGTCAGTTCTTAAAGGACCAGCTAGAGTACCTCGGATTTGTAATTAACAAAGTGGGTCTTTGGCCCCAACACTCTAATCTGGATGCTATCTCCAAAGTAAACTGGCCCAAATACAAGCGTGATATCCAAGTATTCCTAGGCATGAATGGGTACTATCGCTGATTTATTGCCAATTTCACACAATTTGGTGAGCCGCTTTTCTATCTACCTAAAGATAAGGTCCCATTCAACTGGACTCCAGCTTGCCAGAATGCCTTTAACCAACTCTGGTTGGCTCTATTGGACGCGCCTGTTTTTCAATACCCTGACAATGATTGTATATTTATTGTCCAAACTGATGCATCTCTAACAGCAGTGGGGGCCATGTTATCCCAAGTTGGGGAAGATGGTGAAGAACATCCAGTTGCCTTCTCTAGTCAGACCTTAAATGTCCACGAAATGAATTACACACTGATGGAATGAGAATGCTTAGCCGTTATATATGCTTGCAAGCAATTTTGGGTCTACCTCCATGGCACTCATTTCAAATTTGTTACCAATCATGCTTCCCTAGGATGGTTGAACAACTTAAGAGAACCTGAGGGCCGATTAGCTTGCTGGGCATTAAAGCTTCAAGCCCATGACTACATAATTGAGCATCGTGCTGGGGCAAAACATCAAAACGCCGATTGCCTATCCCAATTACCCACCATTGAAACACTTAGGATGCCAATATGTTGTTTAGGAAAATGATCAGTGGAGAGTAACAAGATGAGCCTGAATACATCCAAAGCTATTATCAGATTTACAGAAAAATTTAACTTTCAAAAGTGGGATGCTTTACAAGATCATTAAAGGCAAGAAGTATATTTTCCCAAGACCATTGGCCTAAAAAGTCCTAATAATGGCGGCGCATAAGGCCATAGGGCATGGCGGATCAAAAAAGACAAAAGAGCATCTGAAGCAATCCTACTATTGGGAGTCAATGTATTTGACATAAGAAATTCTAGAATGCTGTGAAGAGTTCTAAGGTGAAAAAATGTTTATAAAAAGAACATCTTAGCAGCTTGTTTGGCCCATGTTTGCTTGGCACACTGTATCTATTGACGTTGTTGGCCACTTCAAACAAGCAATACAAAGGCCAAGTACATCAATGTAGCCATTGACTACTTGAACAGATGGGTTGAGGCCAAGTCTATTCAGGAAGCAGGAGCAGCAACTACAGCAAGTTCATCCTTGAAAACATCATCCATAAGCATGGATGTCCTCAGGTTATTCTGACCAATAATGGAGAAAATTTTACCGACAATGTCCTTTCCAAGCTCAACCAATTAATAGGAGTATAAGGTGTACTTTCTGCTCCCTATCATCCTGAATCTAATGGTACAATTGAGCGCGCAAAAGGGATGCTGGTGAACATTATCAGAGAATTAACTTTGACCAAATCATATGAATGTATTAATTATTAAAGTTTGGTAATACTTGCCTGCAATATTTTCTACCATTTGCAATTAGGATTTCCCCTTTTCAAGTATTATATGGAAGACATCTGGCCATACCAATGATACTATATTTGGTCATAGAGGATCCTGGCTAAAACACTTATCTTTAATATCTCAAGAAGCTTTTGGATACCTTAATCAAACTACAAGCGCAAGCATTTGACAACAGTTTTGCCATGAAAAAGGCCTGACAACAAAATGACCTAGAAATTGCTACAAATTGGCCAAGTTCAAAGGTAAAAATGAAGTTTTATTTTGCAACACCCATGGATCAGGTTAATTGCAAAAGTTAATTGCATCTGGGTAGGGCCATTAGAAGTAATTGAGAAGACATCTAAGTTCATATACACTATCAAAGATATTAGGACTGGCCATATATACAACCAGATTCATTAAAATTTCCTAAGAAGGTTTAATAAGTGGGCCAATTAAGAAAACAAAAATAATAATAATAATAATCATGATAAAATATTTAAAAAATTAGAAAAAAATTAAAAAAATAATAATAAATTTTAACCTAATGCTTTAGTTTGCACTTGAGGATGAGGAGAGGATCAACTCCAGACTCATTGGCAGTTCAGGTCAAAATTAACAAATTACGACGATCAATAAAGGCTAATTGGGAATCTTAGGGCTTATGTTTGAGTCAAATGGAGAAATGGCAGATTCTGGAGGTTGACCTGAAAATAAACCTTTTGAAAACCATCAGATTGGGCCAATTATCCTCCTAATGCTCGAGCTAATACTCATATTCTCAACTTATTTCCTATTGCAACCACATGGCTTGGGCTGACTATACCAATGTCAAAAGAATCCAAAAATTCTATCAAAAGCTTGGGCCAAATATACTCTCAGATTCAGGCCAATTGTTGCAGCACCATAGCTTGGCAATTAGTCTCAACTAATCAGGACCAATATTATTATCTAGCATAAGAAATGGTTTAGGGATCAACCTGAAGATAACGTTCACTATTCCCATGGATGGATAGACACTAAAATGTAATCATTTTCCGCCCTAAGGCAAAATTCATATTTTAATCTTTGTAATCAGCACAATAGCACTTGCACAAGGACCAACCAAATGGGAAAACCTATTGATAAGAGAGAGGACTTCTGACTTCCTGATTATGGGTAAACCATTTACACCAATTAATGCAAAAATTTATAGAAGATGTACTTTGTCAGCAGTATGATGAAACTAAAATCAAAGGGATCCTAGGACAATTTTGCACGTTCTTATTGCAATTTTTGTCCCTAAAATCCTCCCAATTTTGAGAGTATTTTGCCATCAATAAACCTAGCAATAGGTCTCAGTCATATCAGTTCAAGGGTCAAACTGAGGTGGTAAAATATCTGTTGAAAGTTTGTACTTTAATGTGGCCAGGTGATACCCTAGGAGTATAGATACTGGCGCCTGGCCTATTGAATAACTATTAAATATATATCATCTAATAAAAACATTTTATATTATCTATTTCCTGATTTTATCAGAATCCTTTCTTTATAGAATGTTGGCAAGCTGGAAGTTCCAAACCCACTGCTTGTAACTTTGCCTGCCTCAGAAAAAGTTCCCAATTATGAAGGAAAATTAGGCCAAAATCGACCATAAGAGTCAGTGCTATTTTAATACGCCTAGTGAGTTTCTAAACGGTCAGAATACTATAAACTACTGGCAAAATCGAGGATAAATTGGCCAAACTTCTTCCCAATTAAGTGCCTAGAATCTTAATTATCAAGTGAACAATCCTCAGAATTTAACAGGAAGTAATGTAGGAAGAGCGTGGGATAAACAAGGAGAACTTAGTGTAGTGGTCTACAACCACCAAAACCGCTATAAAACCTTTGGAGCTGTGAAGCTCAACAATAAAGTCCACTGACACCAGTGTCCATGGTCCCTCTGCCTGCTGCAAAGGGTGTAAGAGACCATTCCTACCAGACCGGTCTGATTTGGCCCATGCACAATTTACACAGTCTGTTATCCATGCTGGGACATCCTTAAACAAGCCTGGCCAATTATAGGTATGCTTGACTAAATTTAATGCACTTTTTATTTCATGGGTGACTTAATGCAGGAGGATCATGATGAGCCTAAATTACTTCATCTTGGAGAAAGGGAGGGACCCACACCTAGGACCTAAATTGGATGAGCCCCTAAGCTAGAGGATAAGAGGAATGTTTTGAAGATTAAAGGGATGAACCCTCCATTTAGTCCACCGCTTCTTAACATGCTGTTTACGCTGATAAGTCTAGCGAAATCAAGGGTACATCTAGAGCTAAGTCTTCTGCAAAAATCATAGGAGGTATGATGGCCAAGGTTTAGTTTGAGGGAATGACAGTGATGAGATCCGCCTCATCTGAGCCAGCTGTGAAAAGTGCGGGGTTGCATCTTAAAAATTGTGAATGAAATTTAACTCTTCTTTCACAAAATCATATTTGAAGTTGAAACTGCACAAGTACCGGTAGGTTCAGGCCTGCCAACGTGCCAACTTCTGTGGTTTATGGAAATAAAAAGCTTAGTGGTCCATTTGCACAATCAAATCATGCTGAGCGCCATGCAGAAGATACCGAGTGGGTCAT
>JAKSZP010008485.1:0-52344 GCA_022478985.1 Massospora cicadina
ACATGTACAGCACATATCATTTTTCTTGATCACGTTGATTATAAAACAGACTCACGGCATTTTCCCCATTCTCATCCTCATATAGGCATTACCCGCACAACAACCATTCCATAATAATTCTTAGTTGTTGTGGAGTCACATTTGTGGAGCGTCCGTGTTGGTTAGTCATCAGCTCCAGGCAATTCTCAGATTGCACAGTAATCATAATTTCATCATCCCCTGGTTCAGTAACAGTAAAAAATGTTGGTTCCAAATTAAGGTGTCCTTTGAGCTTCTTCAGCATGCCATGCTCAGAACCCAATCAGGTTAGGTCAGAATGAATGAGGATTTGTCATTGTATTTTCTTCATTATAGTTGCTAAGTGGCCCCCTGTAGTGAGCACCACTGTTAATTTCTCGGCGTCTAGTTCTGCTGTTTCCAAGTTGGATTTGCACAGGGTATAGCCACTGAGCAACCCAATCGAATATCAGGATCACCAATTCTTATAATAAAACTAAATATATATGGAGCTATTGCCCCTTATTTCTTTCTTTATTTTAGATATCTCGCAGCCCATTCTGCGTTTCTCTTCCTCATAATAGACTATTCTCTCTGTAATCTTCCATCAGGCTCTTTATACCTCAATTCCCCAGCCAGATGCATCCTCAGATTGGTATCTTATATTCTTCATCCTATTCAAGTTGCTCTCATTTGTATTGAATCTCAGCGTGATTCCTCTCAATTCGCCAAATGTTCTCATTTTGCTCAATTATAATTTGTGTATCCCTTTTTGTAAATCTCAAGACTCATCTCGATTCCCCTGTGATCCACCAATATGGGTAGCATATCATCCAGTCATATCAACTTCCTGACAACCCCCCTCACTCAAAGTTTGCCGAGCTAGGTCAAATCTTGAAGGCCCCAATCCCATGCTTTCCTAAGCTATTCCCCCAAATCAATCGTCTATTTAAGCATATGTAACACACCGAGAAAAATGACAGTCAATTCTCTTAATTTAATTCATTAAATATCTTCCTGTGCTCCAATAAAAATATCAAACTCAGCTTTCTTTGCCAAACCCCTGATACATTTCAAATGTGTCCTCAAGGCCTTGTATCAATTGGGCAATCCCAGTCACATTAGTAACTTTGGCCCCCACCACGTCAATTGGCCTTATTATGTTTATAATTGTGTGAAACTCTCCCCAATTGTGGAGGCCATCTACCAGCAAGATCTTGGTAACTTATGGGCTCAACTATCCCCACTCCCGGCGAGAATCTGCCCCATCATCAATATTGCCATACCCAATTCCCCTATGGTGAAAACCCAACCACCCAATCTGATCTCGCAACTCCCTACATCCAGGCTCACTGTCTTTGGAGCTTCAACCGCCTGGTTTCTCGCTGGGTTGCTTTTTACACTTGCAGCACATTGGCACTCAATTGTTACCCATTTCCTTATGCACTTTAATGTCATTTAAGCGGCAATGCCCCTGGCTTTCTGGCTCGCCTTTTTGGTGGTTGTGCATCCCATCTGGCAGGCCAGTCTAAATTTTATCTACCATCTCGCTGACACATGCACTCTAGGTCTAGGAGGGGCTTGTACCATAGAGGGGTACTCATTCAAATTGGCTTTAAGGATCTCATTGAGTGACTCTTTGATGTCACAGATGCTGGTAAAGATTTATTTAATTCATATCATGTGGTGCTGGAACTTGTCACTGGATTTGAGCATGGAAAGGACGGTGGTAAGAGCATCATTGAATGAGATTATAATTAGTAGTAACTAGAATTTGCTCTCTAGCATAAAAGCTTTTTAAAAATCAGAAGAGGTTTGTGAAACCTGGGAACTGGTGGCTACTCAACTTCCTCTTCTGGAGTGAGCACCAATATTAAACTCTGAAGATATATCCTTCCTGATAATAGCTCTCTCTTAAGCTTGCCTATGTTTCTTGCACAGTATATTTATATGTGCAATTTATATTCTTTGATATAATCTGATAAAACATGTGGTTGATTGATACTAGTATGAAGACTGGTATCCAGATGAGCGTTTTACAACCAAATATTTCTACTGCTCAGGGTTCTCCTTGAAACGAAAACATTCTTCCTTCAACCCATTGTGAAGGTACTGAATAACTCTCCAGATAACAAATAAATCCAACTCCCTTTAAATTATTCTCTGGAGTTACCAACTTTTGGATAATAACAGAAGTTAACCTACTGGCAGTAGGTTCAGCAGCTTTAATGGAGATTCTACTCTTAAGACTTGACTCCTAATACAACCTTAGAGGTCCTCTCCTTGGACTTATCCATCAATTATAGTTCTGTGGCCTTATTAGTGAGCTTCTATCCCTTCCTCACTCTTAATTCAGGAGCCGCGGAGTACTTGTTAGTAATATTTAGCTCAAATGTAACTGATCCCTCTACTTTTATCCCAATAGTTCTAAAAAACAATTGTATATAAACTAAATTTTTTAATTTCTATTTGATTCTTGTTCTTGTTATTTTGTTTTTTCAATATAAGATTGAGCGACTTCATCCACTTTTTTGATTGATTGCCTTCCTTTTCAACCTCATCTAATGCCTCATGTTTTGGGACTACTCCTGGCGGATCCAGTTGCAACTTGAGCTGGTCCTGAAAAAATTTCCTTTATCTAAACACTTCAGGACTAATCCAGTGGACCCAGTTGCACCCTGGGCTAGCCTTACAGATACTTATTTACTCTAAGCAGAGGTCCATTAGAACAGGTTCTCTTGCAATTCTAGATTGTTCTTCATCTAGAAAGCAAACCCTTTTCCTGAATCTTAAACATCTATATCCTCCTCTTGAGGCATCACAAGATATATATTTCTCTTTGGCATTTTCCACCAGCTTTGGGTAAGGTATCCAGTAGCGCCACCCTTCTGATAGTAGTCTTAAATTTTTTGTCCATCTTGATTCATTGGGGTTTCTTACCTGTTAAAGCTCAATTCTGTTGATTGTCAACAGTTCCATTACTTTCTAGAACATCGTCTTCTGATTCTGTTAAAGTATATACTATTAGCCAAATTTTCTTAAATTTTTATTAGGTGTATCAAACTTCAAGCCTAATTATCTTCATAAATTCCATCATCTGTAATGTGAAAATCATATTCATCAGTAATAAAACCATGTCCTAGTAAATTTTCATAGGTCCAATTAATCAACTACATCGCTATATGCACATCAATTCAGATAGTATTTTTGCCTCATCCAGGATCTTTGATTCCTAGTAGAATCAATTAATGAAAACAACTAAGGTCATATCTCTAATGAACTGGATACCCATGTTTTTCTATCTTACAGTTGCCATTATCACAGGAGTAACAAACTCAAGCATTATAGATTCCTTGAATTCTCTGTAAATACAGTTGTCTACTTTTTGATGAGGTAACACCAGATTCTGAAAATCAATGCTTAGGCAGTTCATTACAATTACTACCGTTTATCATTCAGTAAAAAAATCAATATCATTTGGATAGATTTGAAAATTCAAGTGCGTTATCATGATGAAATTTGGGCAATTTTAATGTATTTTGAAATTAGTCTGACGCTCCACTGACAGGGTATACCTGACTGAAGACTCAATTAACCATAGAAGTAACTTCAGGAGTCATTTCTGAAAGTACAACGAATGACTCAGGCATAAATATGTGTAGTTGAATCTTTCTAACTGTTAAGATCATGTGTATTATTGACAATATCTTCCTCTTTCATTTGCGCACAATCACATTTGTGATTCTCCAGCTCCACTATGCATTTACTATTGTGCTGATATTTCATCAATCCAACGTAAGCATTATAAATCTGCTTCTCGCTCTGCCTTCTGAATCAATACTTCTTCTAATAATTTAATCTCTTTACGCTTCAAGGAGATGACCTTTCCATAGAGGACATTTTTGATTTTTTCACCTTGAACGACCTCTTCCTCATCTTTCATCACTAATTCCAATAATATAGTAAAATCGCCTGTGATGCTAAGTTGAGCGCGTCCTTATTGATGATTTCTAATTCCATCTAAAGCTTTCATAGTTCGTTCTTTAAGTAATGGTTTATTTGGTCTTCAAATTAGATCTGGATGAAAACTCAACTACCCCTGTAGTGAGATCCAATGTGAAAACTAGGAACTGGTGGCTACTAAGCCTCATCCCTGTTAATGTGCACTAAATGTTATATTTTGGGAGCTTTACTCTTGTTGGATAGTAGCTCTCTTCAGCTCCCTTTATTAACCGCATAGGTTCCTTTTTAAGTGTGTTGTATGAGTTGTTGATAAACAATCAAATTGGGAAATAAAAGTATGAAGATTATTACTCTCAGTTGAGCTTCTAATAGCCAAGATGATTATTAGTCTTACGCTAAATCTTGTTCTTGTCCTAATCTTAAATTCTTCTGGAATATTGGTAGGGACTTCTTCCCTTTTCAGTAAAATTTAATCAATGAGTAGGTTCAGAGGTTCTACACCCTTATGATATAACTTAACATATGTTTAGATTCAGTGGTTCTTTTTCCTTCTCATCATGTAGAGTCCGCAGAGATAACAATAAGATAGCCAAAGAATCTTTTATTCTTCCAAACTAGTCTCAAGAGCAAAACAGTCTAAATTATTAAAGTGCTTAATTTGAGAATGTCTTTATTGGTAAATATCTATCTGCTTTACCAATAAAATGCAAGGAAAATCATAAGGGAATTTAGCGCCCAACTCTTCTGTTGGCGCTACACTTTGAAATGGCAGCCGTCATGAATGAATTATACCCTTTAGGGTCGCATGAAACGATGATCTTCCTCATCAATTTTAAGCGGATTCTCTCACCAACCTTAATGTGACCTCTTCTGGGCTGAAATAAAGATTAGTCTCAACGCCTTCACTCAACCCCACCAAGTAACCCTTATTATGTTAACAACTGATAAGGTAATGGGACTTTACCCATAAACAAAATTTGTGACCTTAAAAAGTTTGACTTGAAAATTGTTTTATCACAAGCGGAATCACTCGCCTACCAAATCATAGATATCTTAGTCAATCAGCAACTAGACCTGATAACTCATACAAGGTAATTAAGTTATCAATAATAAAATTGACAGCATAATCATTATTCACCGTTGGTGATAATCATCAATGAAATATTATTGATCTGGAGGTTTAAAACCCAAAGGATCATTAATATTCGTAAGGAATACTTCTCCAAGCATTAGGTATCATAATTAATTAACAACTCACACATCCACTAGTGGGATGAATCCCCTAGTGGACAAGAAGATGTATTATAATCGATTAAGCTGGGTAATTTTGGCATATCAAAATTCTAACAGGGCTTCTCTTTGTGAGGCAAATGCCCATGACGGTTTTTTAACTCAAAAGGTCTTATGAGCTTAATTCCTCTATAAAACTATTCTTGATTTGGGCCTGGGTCTTGAATTCATGAAGGTGGGGGTCATAATTTAACGAGCTTCCTCAAACAGGCAGGAATGGATAAGTTTGACCTTTTTACAGATTGGTGGCCTCTTCCATAATGCTCTCAAAAGTATTTAAAATGACGCAATGCTTTCTTTGAGTTTTTTTGTGCCCGTTAGGGAAACCAGTGCAGGCAACTTTGTGGGATGAAACCCAGGGTACTGCCCCCCACTGCACTGGGGCTGCGCGAATCTAAGCATCACTGAAGTGGGCCCAACCATAGGCGGGGTGGCTCACACCACTCCCAAACTGACATATTCTTCACTGCTTGGTATACCAGGTAGCAAAGGCTAACCAGCCATTTCAGAGATATGCCTCCCATCCCTTACTGCGAGGGATGATACCAGACTGACCCCAAGTTGGACTTACTTGAGGAAAGAGAATTGCCATAGCTTTCTACAGCTATTTCTAGCCATCGCATGACTATGGCCAGGGAGCTTGTTGCCTGGATTCTTTCTTAAGGGAAGCAAAGCTGGTTTCTGGAAAGCCATAGACCATACATCACCTCTTCCCATATCGTGCACCAAACCCTGAACCCCTCCTTGTCAGCAAGTGGACTTGGTGGGGCATACGCAGTCAGGATCACTGGCCATGCGAGATGACCAGAGGATAACTTACAACCTGGTTGGTATGCTTCATACCAAAGGAGAACACTACTCCACACAGCATCCGCTGCCAGAAATCTGTGAAGATGTGCTTTTTTGTCCTCTCCCCTCCGCATACCTTACAGGCATACAGAAGGTCATCCTCCTTGTGCTTACTCCACTTATGCAGAGTCGCCCCAGTGACCAGGATGTTGCTGCGGAGTTGAAAGAGAAAGTTCTGAACTGGTATAGACCAGCATCCCCTTCCTCCTCCCCCACAGGTCCATCAGGCCAGGTCGCATTTTGCAAGATATCTGGGACAAGTACATCGAGCAAAGCTCTCTGTCTTGTAGCTTCCAGAACCTGGCGGTTGTGAAATCTGAGAGGCAGACACCGCTACCTCCCCCCACCTTGAGTTAGTCCTGAAGGATGAAGAGGTTTTCTCATCTGGAGTATCTCCAGCCTTCTCTTCATCATGGGAACACCTGCTGATCCTGCCCTCCATGACCTTCTGAACGGGCTTCCCCAGCCTCTAGTGCAGCCAGAGAAGGTATTGCTTCCCTCCAGCAAGAAGGTAGTTCAGTTGCTTCCACAACATCCCATACCTTCCTTACCAGCACCTTGGAGGTACTGGCAACATTATTAGCTGCTTTCACCCTAAGCACCCTCCGGCCATCGCATCAAGGAGGTCCCCCCAGTGGACCACCCCAATAAAGTGCTTGAAGGCCTTGCGCAGATGAGGTTCCATCTCCAGTCCCCAAGCTCCTCGCCAAAAGGGAATTGCCCAGATCCTTTCAATGGTCCACTCTCACCCTCTAATCTACCCTGCTGCCCGCCCAAGCTCTAAAGTAATCCTTCCAGTAGCCTGGTAGGTTCCCCATGCTTGGAATGGCCTCTTGATTAATGCCCCAGCTAACACCAAGATCCTTGTTTGAACTGTCCTTGCAAGCTTTAGAGAGGTATTCCTCCAGTATTATAGACCAACAGATGGATTTTCCATCCCAAGTGACCCATGTGATCCATTTCAGCTGCAGTGCTTTGATAATACTCCCAAAGTTTATTAGACTGATGCCCCCCTTCTTCACCTCCTGACACAAGTTAGAGTAACTGGTTTTTGATGCTCGCCCTCGCCAAATGAACTGGATGATTGAACTCTGTATTCTTCTGATGGAAGATGCCAGCGGTGGAACAAATCCAGCAATGTACCATAGTCTGGAAATAATAATAGTGTTCATGACTTTGGCCCAGCCCTGATAAGATAAGTTGATCCATTGCCACTTTCAAGCCACTTTTTTAAGGTCCGCTTCAAGTTTGAGCCAAATTTTGTGCAGCAAAGCCCACCCAGGGATGGGACACCCGAGGTACAGAAACTCCTCCCCTTTACTATCCAGGGGATTGAGCTCTTTGGTGCCACACCCAACGTCGCCTTTCTGCCAATGGGCCAAGCCCTGGATTTCGACAGATTGACCTTAGCGTTGCTTGCATTCTGGTACATCTTCAGAATGTTCATCACCACCTTCTCTTCCTCCTCCAACGAAACATAAATTCATGTATCATCCGCAAACATTGAATGAGAGTACTACTCGCCATTAAAGGTAAGCTTCATCTGGTCCAACTTTCTGAGAGCCACTGAAAGGGTCTCAATTGCAAGGACAAACAACAAGGGAGATAGAGGGTCTCCCTGACGCACGCCCCTACACACCCTAAAGGGGTGGGAGAGGACCCCATTGGTATTGACAAATGATGAGGCCTTCTCATAAATCGCTTTAAGCAGTCTCAATAAGTTCCCCTTGATTCCAACCCTACTTAACACTTCCCAAAGAAACTCATGATTCACCCTATCATATGCCTTCTCTTGATCAAGAAACAGTAGCCACCCCCTCTGGTCATACTGTTTAATTGACCACTCTTCTACCAGGTGAAGCAGCATCAAATTATCAATAATTGAGCGTCCTGGGATAAACTCATTCTGCTCTTTCCCAACAACATCTGCTACAACCCCCTTTAGTCGATTGGTTATGATCTTCATTAAGATCTTATAGTCAACATTAAGCAGTTAAAGTCCGATAGTTTCCCATGAGGGAGGGATCGCCCCTCTTATACAAAACCACCACTACACCTTTTGAAAATGCCGGCTCAATTATACCAGAGGCTAAGAGTTGGTTGTACAGCTTAGCAAGCATTTCATACATTTCTGCCCAAAATAACTTGAAGAGCTCAAGATCAACGCATCCTCCCTGGGAGCCTTGCCATTCTTGCCCTTGTGGATGGCGTCTGACACCTCAGATTTGTGGATCTTGCTACATAGGTGCAGCTGAGTAACCTTTGGCAGTACCCCCAGTCCGCTTGAGAGTACTTTGGATGCCTCCAGGTCATTCTTAGAGGGGATATAAAGGTCCTCATAGTAAGATTTGGCCACCTCATCCATGCAAGCTGCATCCTTCACCTCAACTCCCCCATCACAAAGTGACAATATTCTAGCTGAAGGTCTGAATGCCCCTACTGCCTTGCGGAGTAGGGCCACATTGCTGTTAGAATCCTCATCCCATCTAGACTTCCTTTGTTTAAGGCGATTCACCATGAAGGCTCTCATCGATTTTGCTTACAATTCAGCCTTGGCCCTGTAGACAGATGCCCCCATGACCATGGCCTGCTTTCAGGTACTCTTGAAGCTCCTCTCCAAGGTTTCATACCTAAAACGCATGGCCCCTAGCTGCCTTCCAAAGATTTCACCATACATCTTGAGATAAGCCTTCAACTGCAACCATTTTAATAGCGCATCTGGCTTCTTTACAATCTGGCTTCTACACCACCTCAACTTCTTCCTCATGACATCCTGAAGTGGATTCCACTTCAGGAGTTCAGGGTTCAGTCTCCAGATCCCTTTATTTGCAGAAGCAACCCGAGGGTCACTGATCTGCAGTTCCAGGGGTCTGTGGTCTGAAGCACCTGGATCATGATTCCAAAGGATCAACTTGCAGCGACTCAGGAGAGGCTGGGGAATTAACACAAGGTCAATGCGGGAGATATGATCCCCCTGGATGTGAATCCACCCAGTCTCTCCCTCCTCACCACGGCCAGCTCTCCACACATCCAGTAGGCCAAGGTCAATCATTAAACTGGCCAACTCGTGGGCTCCAGGATCAGAACTCCAGTTGCCTGAAGCCCCAACCCTGTCATCCTCAAAGCAGACACAGTTCATGTCTCCCCCCAGCGCTACCTACCCCCCAATGCCTTCCTCCTGAATCCTTAGGCTGACCTTCTGGAAGAAGGCCTTCTATTAAGATCCAAATTGGGGCGCATATATGCCAATAAACCAAATAGATTCCTCTCCAAACAGTGACATTACTGCCACTGCTCTTCCAGGAACTAATACCCTTTTAGCCAACACCTTAACCTTGTCCGCCCACCAGACTAAGATACCCCCTTTGGCTTCTCTCTCCCTCTTTCCCTCCCCTAAGGGCGGGTCTGAGTTTGGTTCATCCACCAAATGAGAGTAAAATGATTGTTTCCGAGGGAACTGGAAAGCCCAGTCCTCTTCCACCCCAGGTTTGGACTTAGTCTCAGTGAGGAAGCCAATATATCCCATGTTGTTGCAATTGGTGTTTCACCCGCTGCTGCTGCTTGAGTCTATTTAGACCCCGCGCGTTAGCAAATTCAACCCTGATTGCCATAGGTTCAAAACCAAAGAGGCATCGGTATCAGGATCTGGGGGTCCCCATCCTCTTCCACCTCATCTGGTTTAGTGGGACCAAGTTTCTTCCTCCCCTTTTTCAGTACTAGACTGAGCTGGGGGTGGAGGTTGCTTGGTAACAACATTCTCCAGAATCTTATCATTGCCAGGGTCATCAATAGACCCCTCCGCTTCAGTTGGAGGCATTGAGTTAGAAGGCATTGGCCCACTATTGCTAGCAGGCAACACCTCACTCACCTCCGCCTCTTCCCCTACGGGCCTCACGCATTCTTTCACACCCACATCCCTTATGGTCACCTGCCACTTATGCAATTGAGTGATGGGGAGAACCTCATCCGTTTGGGAGGCGACTGCCTCCATAATGTCCTTTGCGGACTGTGCCAAAGCGCCGCTTATCTCAATTTGGATTATAGCTGCTCCCTACGCCTTTCAGGAATGCTTTGACTCCTTGTTGACCTTCCTCGCGCTTTTCAGCACTCCAGTCACCGCCTCCATGGTAATGCCAGCCGCAGCCTCCTCCCTTGCTTTGGCCAACATCTCAGTCAGCTTCTCCAACGCCTTCTGGAGAGTCAACTTTTCCTTCTCAGAGGGCGCCATCACTGGCACCCCCGCGCTAGACCCGCTAGGCTTGACCACTGCCATAGGAGGTTGAACCTGAGGGCATTTGTATCTGACGTGCCCCTTTACACCACACAAGAAGCACCTGTCCATC
Organism: Massospora cicadina; assembly: GCA_022478985.1. NCBI lineage: Eukaryota > Fungi > Entomophthoromycota > Entomophthoromycetes > Entomophthorales > Entomophthoraceae > Massospora > Massospora cicadina. Next base: position 10,443 of record JAKSZP010008485.1, read on the forward strand.
GGTACCACAGAGACACTCCATGTTCCCACAGTGACTGAATGAGGCAGCTCCCCATATGATTTTGAAAGTTCAACCTTCAAACCCAGTCCCTAGATCCTACGGTGATTTACTCAAGCTACCGTCCTTCTGCTTAAGTTCTTTACCAGCTTGTTCTCATTAAAGGAGATAACTCTGCCAAAGCCTTTCAGCTGAGACATCATGGCCCCTCTAGTGATTACAGGTGGTATGTACCTTAGAATGAACCTTCCAATCTTGGTGCTGATGTCAATACATACGGCCTCCTCATTCAGTGCTCAAACTGGCAGCCAAAACCTGTTCCTTTTGAAGCTTAGACTGAAAGGTCATAAGTTTCAACCCAGGGCCAACCGTGAAGTGTGGAGTGGGGCGAACCCACACACCTCAATCACCCTGACCATGAGCATCTCCTTAGACCATCTAGTCTTCACTTCCATGGCGTGAACCCTCTTGAGGCTCTCCACCATTCTCACCATCAATCCTTGGATGGACCGGAGTTCCCCACTTTGAAAAGCTTAGTTCCAACACCAAATCCATTAGCAGCCGCTGCAGCAAAAGAGACTGAAGCCCCCTGTGTGGCAGAGGCCACCCCCGCTGTTGATTTGTTAACGGAGTTGGTCTCTCCAGTTTGGGTTTGTTTTGAAGTTTTCTCTCCGGGCCCTTTTTGTGCAGGAACCATCGCAGCCCTTTCAGGTCAGTCCATCTTGGTACATGAGTGCTCTCGCCTTTTGCTGCACCAGTGTAAGCCCACATACGCTACTGGCCGCTATCCAGGTTTCAGTCCAACCTAGAAAACCGAGGTGATTATTGTAGACAGGTGAGCCAAAGCTCAGCCAATCAGGATTGCCCCACCCTTGTCACTAAGACCTGCTTTTGCAGCGCCCTGCCTCATAGGAAAGTAGTGTGACAGACAATATGCCTGACTCATGCCTCCCCCTTCCTGCCCATATTCCCCCCTGAAAAAGAGTGGAAACACCCACAAGAACAGGTTGGGTTACAATCATTAGCTTCCATCCCACTCCCCATCCAGGCCACTACTGGACCTTTCCAGGGCGCCTCTCTTTGTTCTGGTGTTAGCTACTCACCTGTGTTTCCACAAGCTTTCCTTGATTGCGCCACGTGAAGGCCCCAGCTTACCCTACCTAGCTCCCACGCAATGCTTTCTTGGCATGTAACAAATGTTTCGTGAATCTAGTCTTGAAAAACTGATCTAACTGGTGCTGATAGTGCATGGATGCCAGCTTTGATAATTAGGCTAGCTCAGTAGACACTGATTAGGCATACAAATGGGAAACTGCTGATACAAATTTATTCTCTTCTCCAAATCATCAAGAAATTTGTCCTAGCATTGATTGAGAGCGCTAGCGTAAGCCTTCTGATTACTTTGGGATTTCAAGCTTAGAATTTTGGACTCACAGAAACTGACGCATTTTTCCAAATATCTACACTTTTCTTTAATATCATTAAAACGTTACTGGTAAAATTCATGTACTCCAGTACATTTTCCGTTTTGCATTTGAGTGCGCATAGCGTGACAGCAAGATTGATGAGGCTCCCATCAGATAAACTCCATACACTCAAGTGATATTTGACTTTTTTTCTAGGGTCCTTTAATTTTTTATCATCTCACCATTCATAAGGCATTGGAGCCTTCGCTAGAGGAACTGTTGACCCAATGGGCTAAGGGACAGGGGGTCCCTCTGGAGCCTGGCCATCTTTCATCCCCATCAGGACCCCTTGGACCTTCGAGGTCCTTGGGGCCTTCAGTGATGGTATCACCTTGTGCTCTGAAGCTGATCAATCAGGGATTCTAGGTGACTTATTTTTGTATCATGATGGATTCCAATGTTTTGGTTGTGCAACGGCTTCCCATATGGCATTGAAAATGTAATTGCTTACCCTAAAAGACCGTTCCCTGTAGTCTCTCAATAAGGTGGGTATCCAGATATCCAGAGATCCCAGAGTCCAACTGGGCGATTTGACTTTGGGCATCATTAATGAGACAATGGTTTTGCTGCTTAGCTTCTCAATTGTCAAAACATAAGCAGTGACAGGTCCATAGAATTTGACCGAGCTGTAGTTAAGACTCTGTATTAATACCATCTGGCTTGATATCTCTTGATAATGTAACCACACTAATTGGAGGAGTTGATGGAGGGCTGGATGTAAAAACTTCCGCAGGTAGTGTTCTGCTCCACTACCCAACTCATTCTAGGTGAAGAAGCATAGTCATAAAGTCTTTACATGTAGGAGTGGACAGCAGAAGCTCGCAAATGATTAGACTGGGCCTTGGCAGAATAGATTTCATCTAGAAGCTGCTGGATGGTGTTGATTAGGTTGTCAGATTGTAGATAGATCTGTCTGGGGTTCAATATGGGAAGGTTGAACTCAAAGGTAGCCCAGAATTTTAGGCTCTCAGGTTTAATTAGTTGTACTATAACTTGTGGAGTATTAACCCATTTAATAATTCTCCTCTCCCCATTGGAGGGAGGGAATCCATTACTAGTGTTATCATCCATGTTTGTGATCAACTTTTTATTGGTTACAACTTGGGGTCCTCTGTAGTGAGGACCAAGTTCAGGTTTCTACCAAGGAAAATCGAGTATATAAAAATTCAGGTGCTTGTACAAGTAGGAACAGAGATTTTGAGTGTCTTTAGAATGACTTGACCAATTATAATGGCTGGAGAGAGCGATGGCGTAACTTTTTCGCTTCTTCAGGGTTCAGTCTATATGCACTATCCTGGTTTAAAATACTAAATATCATAAATATATGAAGAGATTAATATACTTTGAGTGTAAATATACAATATTTTTTATTATTTAAGCTATTGATATTTATTGGGTGGCTAGGTATCCTGTGATGGATAGGGCACTTAAGCCTTTTTGTTCAGGATCTTCAATTCTCATCCAGTATGAGAGTTAAGCTGAAGCCACTTTTTTATTTGGCTTTGGGATTGTAACCCTTCCATTTTTTGAGGGCGTCAAGATGACAGTCTCTGGTGTTGATATGGAGTCTCATTTGGTGATGAACCCCGAATCTCCTTCATTAATCTATGCCCATTTAAGGGCTAGGGCTCATTAGGTGACAATCCATATGATTCCGTAAGTTTTGACCCTAAAGAAAGATGGCCAAACAGTTTTTCAGTATGAGCCCAATATTAATTGCAACTCTTTAGTATGAATGCCAACACTAAGTTTAAGCTATTATTCAATTTTTTACAGCCGCATAGTGTGACAAATCATTGTATTTTTCAAGTTGTGGTTCTATGGGGTTATCTGATATTTATAGATTGGTCTGGGTTTAGACTTGTGAGAAAGATGATTTTCTCGTTAATAATAATATAGTTTATGTTCAAAACCATTTGTTTGTGTTCCAGAGGTATAGTACTAAATCTTTTTATAAGATGAACATCATTTATTAATTTTATAATGGTGAGACCCTTCCAATGAGTATATTTTTGTTCCACAGAAAGGAATTTTGGCTCAGAAATGATATCAGATTTTCAGTTAAATAAAGGTATGGGGCTATACTCACGCCAGCCCTCTAATTCCACCTTAATGATGGATTATCAGATTAAAACTTTGCCATTTCCTGAGGAGAAGTTCTGATTTTGGTGAGCGGTATTTGTGGAGGTCCCTGTGGGTGAAACAAACGTGGCTAAATTAATAGTCCACACAAAAGTTGGGTGAAGACTTTAGCAAGGAGGGCTGTGATATTTGAACAGAGTTAGCAGGCGGAGCCCACCATACAAGAGCATATATTTCATGTAAATTAATCTTCAAATAGAGACATGATTTTTTACAACGTTAGATAAAAGTAAGGCCTGACCTGATCACAGAATTTGTATAAATAGGTCACAAGTGGGCAAATAGCCTGATGGAGGAAAAAAACCCTCTAAGGTCTGTAAGGAAGGCAGGTCTGGTTGATGTTTTTACAAGTTTGCGTTCACAACCTTTACCCAATTTTAAAAATGAGGCTAAGATCTTAAAACAATAGATACTCAGTTAGGCGCACTAGGTGAAAGGTAAAGCAGTAGGGTGACACTACAAGGTGCGAATGAGGGTTTTTAAAGATGTACAATAGAAGCTTTAGAAGTAATAGAAGCTAAAACCTGCTTAAATACTAAGAATCACTGTTGGAATAAGGGTAGTTGCGAGCAGTTGTTCCGCCAAATCATGCCAGAATGAATAGTATAGTATTATTTCTCCAAAGTAAAAGAATTTGGGAGAGACAGAGAGCCTAATAGCAGGCTCTGTCAAACTGAATTAGTATCTTTGGTAGGTGACGCGTGACCTATTGTGGTAAATTGGTAAATCGTTGTGCAAAACTTTGGAGAGGAGCTAATGAAAAGCATTAAAAATCAACTAAAAATGGTAACTAAAGTTAAACGTAAAGAATCGTGTTATTAGATTAAAAGGAGGGAATACCTATAAGCTTTAACTTAGCCCTACTTCTTTCAGAGAATCTATGGCCTTAACTAGCAAGATCCTTAGCATCCTGAACTTGTTCAGATGAGGGATCAATAGAAGGAATTTCTTTGACAACTTTTATAGGATGATAAGGATAAACATCCATTAATATTGGTTGATTATTAGTTGGGATTTTAGATTTAGTGAGATTTGGATTGACTAAGGAATGAACTATTCTGAAATTTTTGCAGAGGGTCTAAAATGATAACACCCTTCAAGATTTTCTCAAGTGGATGATACTTGCGAATGGACAACTATGCATGCAATTTACAATGGAACATGTAATAGTTGCAGCAATAGATTATTCAAGACTTGTGTGGTGTATCAGACAATAAATGTCATACCAGATAGCTGCAAGTTTATGGTTTCATTATGCTGATGGTAAAATAAGCCTAAATCTACCAAGAAAATTTTGATAGAGAAGGAGTCGCACATTAGCCTAATGTCCTTTTTTAAGTTATTATTCTCTATTAATTCATTAACCATGGATTGGAGACATATATTTCATTTGTTGACCACTGTAAGGTAAGCTCTATATTATCTGATATATCAGATTCAAGATTGGGTAGAAGTCTAGATGGTGATAAAGGCCCATGACCATATTAGGCTTTGAAAGTGGAAAACTAAATTATCCTAAGGTAACTGACTTAATACGCTGATAAAGCACTAAGAAAACTTCATTCCAGTGCATTGGATCAGATGCTGCTAACTTTCATAAAATAAACCAGAGTGCAATTAGCACGTTCTACATTACCGTTTGTGTGGATGTTAGGTAGTAGTGAATTTGTGTTCTACTTTATGATGGAAGTCAACTCTTGTACTATTGAGAAGTTAGAATTTGTGGTGTTCTGACAAGAGTACTTAAGGACAACCATGTATGAAAAAGACTTGTGGTACAAAAAGAGAGTTGTGGCCCTCACAGTGGCATTAGGCATAGACATGGCTTCTACCCACTTTGTTAAGTAATAAATTGCAAGGATGATATCAATGGTTATATACTGCTACAGGAAAATTTCTGACTGCATCAATACTATTGGTATCAAAAGCAGCCTCAAGAGCTAAAAGATCAAATATTGAGCATGCATTAAACTTATCTTAAGTGCAGCAGGTTAAGCTAGTTTACAAAACGTCATTAACTGACTCAGCCATCTTTTCTAAGTAACATTTTCTTTTAACCAAACAAATGTTTTTTGCTATTTCCCATGTCTAATGGTTTTATGAGCTTCCATGATAGTTTCATTGCAATTGAAGGTTAGAATAAGGCTTAAAGGATTGTCTAATTATTTTAATATTCCATTTTCAACTTTAGTGTTAGAATCCCTTTTCTTCATCTGTGCTTGGACACCAAGTGATCCTTGAGTCCATAAGTTAGGTTTGGTGAGAAGTCATAAAGCTGGTCCTCCTCATGAATAATTATATGTAAAATCGGGAGTCAGGACAGCCCATCCACATTTTGGTGAATGGATCAGGCTTTATGGAATATAGAAATTTATTTTTTTGTAGCACTATGCCCAGTGAGCTAACCTTCCATCTGTGTCCTTCATATGATAAAGTCAACAAAGGGAAGCATGATTGGTAACAATCGAATTGTTTATTATATAAATAGTAAAAGAAATTTTATGAAAAGTAACACAACAAGGCATTCACACTTAGTTATGGAGTAATTCTGATCAGCCCTAGTCAGTGTCTTGATAAAATAAGTAATGGGATGACACACCTTGATCATCATCCAGCAGAGATAAGTTTGCAGTCACAGCTGTGTCACTAGCATTGTTAAAGAGAATTATAAACCTCATTGGATTTAAGGTTTATCACAACTGGGCGTATATAAAACAGTACACAAGGAAGTTGAAAAATTGTTGCTTTTCAGGACCCCAGAAGAAAGTCACATTTTTATGTAATAGCTCTGATAAAAGTTTAACAAGGTCATCAAAGTGGTATATAAACTGCTAATAATAGACTATCATACCATAGAATACTTGGATATTGCATAAATTTTAAGTAATGGGCATTTGGCCATTGGCGGATAACTTGTTTATAATAGAGAAGATACCTTGCCATATCACTTTGTGCCCTAAAAACTCCGTTCTTCATTAAAAATTTTGCATTAAGAAGGTTTTTAAATTTTTAAGGAAGCTTCACTTAACTGCTAAAATACATGACAGAGATGATTGTGATGAGCCTTAAAAGTTCTATAAAAGATATCGCCATCATCAAGGTAAACTAGTAAGCTCATTAGCTAAGGTTCTTAAACAGTTAGTCCATGGCCCACTGGAAGATGGCAGGGGCATTGCATAACACTTGCGACTTAAAGTGGTCTCAAACAAACATCTGATTTAAACAAGAGCACATTTAGTGTGATCTTGGCAGAGTGGTCGAGTTGCCATTAGCACTGGCCAAGTCTATCTCAGAAAATCATTGAGAGCCAGTAAATGATTTGAGAGTCATCAATATCCAGTAAGGGGCATATGTCCTTATGAGTGATAGAATTTAGTCATCAATAATCCATAACAATGTGATGACTCCCATCTTTCTTTTAATTAATAAGATAAGGGAGAAGACCAGGGGCTACGCAAGGGTTGGAGAAGGCCAACGTCTAGTAATTGTTTTACTTTGAGAGCATCTTGAGCTTCCTCATTTTTTATTCTTGATAAGGTCAAGAGCAAAAAGGGGTAGAGTTCCCAGTATTAATTTGGTGTTGTACACCTCGCGTATGACCATAGTCATGTGGGATAAAGGAAAAATATCATAATACTTTTCAACTAGAACTTTGACAGTGGCTTTTTGTTCAACAGATAAATCAGAACCAATTTTCACTGGTATGTCAGCAATAGTAGGCAGCTTTTTAACTCAAAGTCGTGGAGGATCCTAACACTTGAACCCCCGTTACCTGATCATAGAGTAAAATTTGGACATAAGCAATAGTTTAACTTGGCTCAATTATTTTTTGTATAACAAGTGAGATTGCCTAAAAGGACAGCGATGGCGCTTTGATAGGCTGGGTCTAGTACTCCTGATATTAGAGGCCCTCAAGTAAAGAATTATTAGGTAAGCCAGAAAACCAGGCAAGCACTCCAGATGTGTACTAATTGAACCACAGTTTCTACTAACACCAAAGAATGAGGAAGTATGGTAACAACTCTAGGAGAATATAGAGGAATCACTTCCTCAGCCTCAAATATGAAAGGGGGCAAATTTACTTTGGGTCTGATAAATTAATATTTTAATTGGTCAAAAAGGTGGTATTTAAGCAGATAAGTTCTAAATTCCCATTTCCCTTTTTCCTTTTTACATCATGTAAAATTAAGGGACTTAGTATTCAGATAAAGAAACAAAGCTAAGATTATATTTAAGGATGGCCGCATGTTCCATAGAGAATTTGGTGCCCAATAAAAGGTTGTAGCTCCTATTAAAATCTACTGCAGGGATAGAGATTTGTAGACCGCCTATTTTTAGAGGCAAGTGGGAGTATGCACCTATGGCACAAGTGAAGGCAGTTCCTGCAGTGATATACTCTATGTTATGATTAAGTTTGCTCAAGTATTGTAATTTGCCTATCAGTCTTGAGGAGGTGATATTATTTGGTGTGTCAGAGTCAAAAATATTGAGAACCTTCAATTTATTGATTATAGCTTCAATACAAGTTACAGTTGCTCCACACTGATCTGGAATAGATATTAAGCTGTGGGACCTAACTTAGAAACAATATAAGATGAAGATTTTTAGGTTTATTGTTAAAGTCTTGATAGAATTCTCCCTCTCAGGAGCACCAGAACTAGTAAGTTTGGAAGAAACAAAATGAATGGACTAATAATGAGGCACAGTGTAGATGGCAGCATATGAAGCATCATTCCCTATGCTGACCTCTCTTTTGCTTTCTCATCATCCATTCTCGCCCAACAATGTTGGATGGCGTTGTTGCGACGTCCACAGATATTGCAGTTGGGTTGAGTAGAAATTTTCTCATGCTTGTGGCCATTTTTAACATGAATTTGAGGATGTGAGGTCAAAGTTGAGGTGAGAGAGGCAGTACTCATTGAGGCAGTAATTTTAAAGAGCGTTTTTTTGACACCAAGAATAGAGGTAAATTCCTAATCATTGAAATCATATGAAGGTGGAGTTGTGAGTTGAATTTAAAAAAAGTATAGGAAAGAAACTATTGCATCATCAAGTGTAAGCTACTTGTTAGTCACCAGAGTCTGAGCTTCAGAGTAAAAACATGAAGCAACCTTAAGGGGGATTCTCCAAATTTTTAACTTATGCTCATAAACTCTTGTTATTGATTAACCATGGTAAGATCACTACCAAATTTATTTTTAAGCGTTTATTTTTGCTCAGCCCAGTGAGTGCAGTTTATCAGGTGAGGCACAATAGTTTCCTGGGTTGGTTCTATTAAGGCAAGAGGGTAAGTATTTAACTTTTGAAGTTGGGAGCTTCTATATCACGTTCTTATAGTTAATAAGAAAAGAGGCAAAACTACCCTCTCTATGAGGATGTTTTGTCGCTAAAAGATGGGTTGAAAGTAGTTCCTTACAAGAGCAAAATGATGTTGACATCCACTAGCTAGCTCAATTAGCCTCAGATAATTCAGATTCAGAGGGATGCACAAAAACTCTGTCTCAGCCTGTTGTCAAAAAATGTTTAGATCATCTTAGAGCTGTATTTGAGCAAAATTAGAGAATTTTTAGAAGCTTTTTTGTTGTAATTCTCTTTTTAAGTATTTGAGCGCGTCACATTGATTTTTAATTAAAATCAGAGCTCATGATTATCTTTCTCCAATCTAGTAGTTACTTTCTTTTTGGAGATATAGGTATGATGCTAGGGAATCATAAAAAAGTAAGAGTTGTACAACCCTTCTTTAATTGCATAAACCATAAAGTCTGGGTCAATACATTCTCTATTACATAATAACTAGAAGTTTTAAGTGATAGCTCCAATATACTGATCCAAAGAATAAACAATCTCACAGCAAGGGTTCATCTTGAGGGGAAGGTAAGTGCATGTCAGGTCCAGGATGCCACAGGGTCCCAAGAGGGTTAAGAGGGCCAGGTTCCACAAGAGAACCAGGGGGTCTAGACAGACCGGGGAGCTCATGACCAGGCTAGGGGGCACAGGAGGCACTTGATCACCATCTATTCTAGAAGATCTCATCACTCCTTCAGGACTTAATGATTCTTTTCACATATAACCTTGTGGACAATTGGATCCAGGATGGCCCAGAGTTATTTACAATCCCTGTGGCCTTGAACACTTGTTGGAGTATAATCTCAAACTGAGTCATCTGGGTTAAAGTTAGTTCAAAAAGATAATAAAACAGCCATAAATATCACAATTATTATTATATGTTATTTTTCTTATTAAACGTGGCTGTTTCAGTAAATCTGGCAGCAACTTCATCACGAAGAAGGCTAGACACTCCAATATTCAATTGGAAGAGTTTATTAAGGATGGAAATAATATAATTTCAGTTTTCAAGAATAGCCTTGAAAATTATTTCTTACAAAAGAGGAAGCTTAATTGTAGAACTCTAGCAAGAAAGAGTAGAGCTTTTGCGACAACAAACTTGTCATAGTACTTCTTGGTGACGAATTTCCACCATTTTACTAATTATGGACGGCTGTGTGTAAATACTAGCGTAAACATTACTCAGTATGAGACACTTCAACCTCCAAGCTTGATAAAGTAGCAGATTCTTATATAGTTCTCATGTTATCTGGAACAAAATACCCCTGGTTTAATTTGTAATATTTTCCTGGAAAAGCACCTAATATATATTTGATTGATAGTAATGGAAAACTATGAGGTCTGAAACTGAGATTTTCAAGGTTTAAGAGCTGGGATAAAAATTTTGAATGTAATCTGGAACTGTAAGTTGTTGTGTTCAATGTTTTCATTATTATAATTCCTGTAAATGTTCACCAATTAAGTAGAATTTGAAGTTTCAGAAAGAGACATTTTGGTCATAATTGTTTCATCCATTGCAAATTTATTTATTCACCAGTTACCCGTAAGAGGCCCTAGAAGTAAGCACCAGTTATTGTTGGAATAAAGGGTAGCTGAGGGCAGTCATTCCTCTCAAGGGTACCAAAATAGATGGGACAAATATTGTCTCACAGAAGTAAAATAAAGCGGGGAGAGGCAGGGAGCCTATGAACATGATCTAGTAAACTTTATTTTGATTTATTTGAGGTACGCCGACCAAGGGATGGACAGTACCAATCACAACACTCAAAACGGCAAAACAAACTGCTAACCAGGTGGGAAGCAGAAACTGCTTAACTCACCATGGCAGAGAGTGAGGAGGGGTCGGGGGTTGGTTTTCAGAAAGACCCACCTCAATCAAGGGGTGTTGGTTACAGTACCAGATCAGAGCAGAGAGCCAGGGCGTTGGGGCATCTGCATAGTGGGGGCTGAGGTCAGCGTAGTAGGAGTTTTCCACTTCTGCATCAAGATAATGATGGGAAAGTGTTTCAACAAAAGCTGCGAGGAGAAATTCAGCTTCTTTGCGGGCTTCAGGAAGTTGGGTGAAAAGGGAGATACTGTGGCGGGTGATTTTGGCTGAGGGTAGTAAACTTTATTAGTATCTATAAAAGATGATGAAGGACCTATAGGGATAAATTAGTAGATTGTTATTCCAAAGTCCTTAGAGGAGCTACTGAAAAAGCTTCAAATCAACTATATAATAAACTAAAGTTAAAGGGTAAAAAAGTATTTATATGAAAAAAAAAGATGGAATATTTATTGGCTTTGACTTACCCTTACTTTTTTAAAGCACCTATTGTCAAGAAAGTGTCTTAATTTTCTCTTTTCTGAGAGGTGGTAAGGAATGCACAGCCGCATGACCAGGGAACTAATAATTAGAAGCAAAGGGAATAGGTAACCTTAAATGGTTCCATTGCACAGGGGACCCAAGGACAGGGTGTCTAAGATTGTATAAGCAATTAAATATCCTAAAAGTGCCATAACTTGGTTGGACCCCAGGGAAGAGCCTATAACCAAATGCTTTCTGGCGCTGGGGTGCTTGGGTGCTATGATCTGGAGGGTAATAGGCTTTACCAGGTGTTCACCAGAGTTCATCATTATCTTAGACAAAATGCGTTGTACTATATTGTTATTAACCTACCCAAAAAAGGTCTGAAAAGAGGTCAGAACAAGGGACCGTCTGAAAAGTAAAATGAACATAATTTTTTATTAAAACCAGCTGGCCAGCTGGCGAAGAAGCTGCAGCTGCCCCTGCCAACACCCCCCTCCTCCAGCATCTCCATGGGGTGATGGAACCCCTAGTCAAGGGTATTCCTATCCCAAATTTCCCCTCTGATTTTGATGAAGTTGCAAAACATGAAATTGAGGAGTTCACTTTCAGTGCGAGCTGCATTTGCATCAATGTGGCAAAAACTTCTCTTTTCAACCCCAATTATCCCAAAAAACTTCCAGTTCATCAAGTCTTTCACTTGTGTGCTGGCTCTCATCACTTTTGCTGAGTATCAACTTGCTTAATACTTTGAGGTGATGGACACCGCTGGCCTCATAAACAAAGAAAAGCCATAACTATACCTCCTTATGCCCCATGTCGCTGATGCTCCCACCCAAGTGCTGTCCGCTATAGTCTGCCAGCTAAAGCGGGCGCCAGACAAAAGTTTACCCAAAGCTTCCTCGCCATCTTATATGGCTTCCTAGGATGATAACTTAGGGGTATATTGGGAATTTTTTATTTGTTATAATCCCTTTGTTTGGCTCAATTTCAATTAAAGATGCGTGGTGGCTCCCCCTTTTGGGTTGAGCATCACTAGTGCTAAAAAACCAGCTGACCAACAAAGAAGGTTGGTTGCAAAATACTTATTTATAAAGAATTGGGGAGTCATTTTTTATCAGATGATGCACTGCGACCATCTGACCAATAAGCGTAAACCACCATCATTTGTGGTACTATAGCTCAAGTAAGCTCACACTAGGGTGATTGCCTGCAATTGGATTTTGCCAGATATTGGCAATATGGTAGACTGAAACATCTTAAAGCTCCGTAGCCTTAGAAAATGTAATGTACCGTCCTCGTTTACAAATAACTGGTACACCACAAGGCTGAGGTTGTAGCACCCCCATATCTATAACGCGCACCACCCAAAAACAACTTGAGCATTTTTTGACTTTACCCAGAATTCGTCCAGGGTGAGCTTCATGGGTAGGTTCATCAGCTTGTTCCTATGGGCCTCTTTACTCTCTACTTTATTTTTACAATATGTATCTTCTATCATTTCATTTACCCATGACATTGATGGCCTCAATCAGCAAGATCTTCAGCATCCTGAGATTGGTCAGGTGATGCATTAACATAAGGAATCTCTTTGACAACTTTTCTAGGACTAGAAGGATATGGATCCATCACTATTGTTTGATATCATATGGGATTTTAGATTTAGTAAATTTAAGATCAACTGAGGATGAATAATTTGAAAAACGCTGAAAGTCAAAATTTTATAAAAAGTATCTGAAGTTGGTTTTAAAATAAATAAACAAGTTTTGCAAAAATTCCAAAATCACTAATTATGATTTAGAAGGATAATAATTTTCCAATTAGATTTGATGAGGAGAACAAGATGAAACTCTAGAAAAACAAGCAAAGAACACAGTTTTGAGGATCATAGTGACAAATACAAACATGAAATTCTCTCAATCAATTTCATAGAGAGTCCCAAACGGAAATTTATGCAAGTAAAATAGAAAGTTGAGCTGACTAGTGTGAGGAGAGTGTCTATAGCTCCCATATTCCTGGAGTGGTTATATTAGATACACTTCCAGATTACTAGGGAATTAGCTATTAAGCAGATTAGAAACAAGGAACCACAAATGGTTCCCACACCTTGGTGGCTCAAACGCAAAACAAGTTAGGCTGTTAAGATTGCCAGATGGCCAAGAAAAGTGATGAACTGATAGATTCCAAAGAGAAGTTTCCTCAAATTGATAGTCATTTTCTAGTCCTCAAAAAATTTAATTAAATAAAATCCAGAATCCACTAATAGAGAGGTCAGAATTTAATTTTGGATATAAAATAACTAATAATAATGGAGACCTCCTTAAGGAGGTCCACAGCTAGGCCTTCCCAAAACTTCATTGGATAGATATCTAATAGAATTTTACTGATAATTAATTTACCCAACATGGTTGTTGGTCTGACGAAAACAACTATAAGGGAGATTGGGGGGATGGGTCAGGGTTGTTTCATTGCGGCACTAAGCCAAAGCTAGCCAATAAAACAGCACTCCTAACAATGGTTGTGCAGTAACTTTATGGTCTAAACTCAAGCTCTAGAATGAAATCATATATTCAGTTTTGGTAATATGATATTTGACATGCTGATCATGTTTCTGGATGGAAATCAAGCTTAAAAACATATTCAAATAAGTAAAGTAGCTTGTTTTTTTCAACGCCATATATTTAACATTATAAATCATCACATGATTTCTTGGTACCAACTGAGACATGCTTTGTCATTATGCAGCGTTGGTCCTAAGTATGTTTGAGATAAGGTGGCAAGCCAACTTGATGCTTTTAAACATAACAACTTTCTCCTTGTTCTTATAGTTTATGTTAGTAATTATGTCATCAGACATGACAAATAGATCTCCCTGATTTGGTAAGTGGTTTTAGGGATGCGTGGAATATTTCATAGCCAGTATATTCCCTGATATCATTTGTAGCTTCTGATAACTTTGACTTACTTTTGGTGGGTGGTACTTTCCATCCCTGAAGGTTCTCTTTAAGCTAACTTTAGTATATAATTGACCACCTTTTTTACACCAGATCTCCATTATTAGGTGGAAAATTTCTGAGATCACAGGGATCCGTACCATGACAGGCTTGCCCTGACAGCTAGGACTAAAATTTGGATTAAACCTTAGTTTACTATCAGCGGGTGGGACTTTCAAGTCCTAAGATTCTTTATAAATAAACTTTAGTATACATACAATCTATTTTTATCAAATTCATAGATTAAAATGGATTATTTTAGGGATCTGTGTAATTTTTCACAGGACAGGCTCTGCTCTGACAGCCAGGTCGAACTTTCAATCAACTTTGGCTTTCTATCAGTGTGGTTTTTCAGTCCTAAAAGGTTCTATGTATAAACTTTGTATACTAATTAAATTCTTTTATAACCTGGCCTCATTGATTAGGCTAATAAAATATCTAAGCTACCTATAATGCTTCCCATGACAGTATCTGCCTTAATAACTATTTTTAGCTTTCAATAACCTTGGCTTACTATTAATACGTGGGATTTATTAGCCCCTAAGGGTCTTTGTGAAAAAACTTTGGTATACAATCAATAAACCTTTCTACACCAAATCTACCAATTTGGTGGAAATATATGATTTTTAATTCTTTCCTGCTTCAAGCTCTTCCCTGATAGATATGTATGGCTTCTGATAAACCTTTACTTACTATTATTAAGTGGGATCAATCATCCCTAGAGGTTTAAATGATAACTTTAGCATATGATCAGTCAAGTTTTCAACATTAGACCTTTCAGATTAAGTGAATAATCTATGGGATCCTGGGACCTTTCCTATGCCAGGCTCTGCCATGATATATTACCCTAGCTATTCAATAAACCTCATCTTACTATCAGTGAGTGGAATATCCAGCCCTAAAAGTTCTCTATGTATAATTTTTTATACAATTAGCCAATTTTTCTACATCAGATCCCCAATATTTAGTGGTAGATATATGTGATTTCTGTAATTTTCACGCGCTAGTCACTTCCCTGATATCTTGGCATAGCTTCTGAAAGTTTTGGCTTAATATTAGTGGATAGGATTAACAAGCTCTAAAGTTTTTTATTTATAAATTTTGAAGTACAATCAACTAGCAAAATTACACTAATTCTCCCAAGTTTGGTGGATAATTTATGGTATCTGTGGAATTTTTGCTATGCCAGACTCTTCCCTTAAATCTATTTATGTCTTTGACAAGCTCTGTCTTACTATAGTTGGGTGAAACTTTCCAGTACTAAGTTTTTTAATGTTTAGACATTGATATACAATTATCTGACTTATTACACTAGATCTAATGTTTTAGTGGATAATATCCGAGATATCTGGGATCTTTCATATGTCAGTCTCTTCCCTATATCGAGGCCTGCTTAGAATAAGACCTTAAATACTATTAGGGTAAATTTAAACAAAATATTATACTATTCTTAAAGAAACTTTAAAAGTTGATACTTTTACCCCCAATCTCCTTAATTGATAACTATATAGTGGGGATCTGTGAAGTTTTCCCATGCCAGGTTTTGTTTGATAATTAAGACTAGCTTCTTATCAACCCATGGTTACTAATTAGGGACTATATAGGTCTATAAGGTAAGATATAACATTACCTGAAATCTGGATGCCAGACATCTGATGTGTCAAAAAAACTTGACTTTTATTGAGGGTACTCCAATACCCATCACAGCATCCATAGTCCGCACATCATCTCCATTTTGAGATTTTAGCATAAGATCAATAGGAAATAAATGTGGGAAAGATTGATTAATCAATATCATTCCTGTCCTGACCATTAAACTTAGCGCCAACAGTAATCTTGACCAGGCTTTGAGCACTGAAGGCTAACTGGTTGGGTCGAGGAGGAGACAATTTCGTCTAGCCAGTGTGTATATTCAGCCTGAATCACTGACTCATTTTGATGCACACTTGATAGTGGGGGAGTTCCAATTGATCATCAGTTTCAATCCTAACAGGCTCCTCAGAGTTGCGTCCTCCCAATTATCATTTCCATTTCTTCATAAGTGCAGTTAATTAGGTAAACAATTGTTCCTTCCACTTAGCATTTCAATTATCTATATAGTGTAGAGGATTAATTTAATGATTGGCCATTTCGCTCAAGTTGATAATTCAAATAAATATCTCCTTAGTCAGGTGAGTCATGTGATATCCTATAGGATAATTTCTGAGGTTTTATGTGCTAAGTGAGGCTAGTGCTTTATTCTAAAATTTGATTTACATGCCATTCCTAATACTAATGAGTGGGGCCCTCCATTGGTTGAGGTGGTTCCTTTGGGGCGACCAGTTTTTTCAAAGATTTATATAATTCTTGAAGTTCTTTGGAATTAGTAATAATTTTTAAGGATATTACAAAATAACAAGTGCTCTACCATTAGTAGAGCGCTGGGTTTTTATGGTTTGAGGGAATTGTGAAGTGGGGATTGTAAAATATCTCTTACAACAGGATGCACGGATCTTCTCCAAAAAATCGCTACCTTTACACTATATTGTGGTTTAGACTATGCGGGTGGCCCATTTTGTGGTTCCTGCTGCCAAACTTCACTTGTTCGTTGGGGTTTTGGAATTCTTGGATTGCTTGTACTTTCCCTAGCAAGATTTTACCTATAATTTGAGGGGTTTCCGCTAGATCAGCCTCTGTGTCTGCAATTCCATTAATTTTTAGCCTTGATCCACTCAATTGCTCTCAGTTTTTGCCATGGATTCTCTCATTTTTTCACTTAAATTTTGGCCAATTGATCTTCACGGCATAAAAATTCTTTCACGCTTTTTGGTCTAATATGAAATTGAGATGAGGGGGGCGGTGGGAACCCAATGTTTGTCTAGGGTGTGTCCCAGATCCGCTATCTTTTCCAGCAGAAAAGCTTGGGATCTGTTACCCTTTCTTGATTCATAGGGGTAAATTGTAAAATCTAATTTTATGGGGTCAGCTGGGTTCTTTACTTACCCTTCCTAAAAAACAGGGTCTACTCCTCCCTCTGAAGTGCATACAAGACCATAATTTGTCTGGTAGGGGGAGCTTGATAGCCGCAATAGTCAGGGGTTTCATATTTATTGTGGCTGGGGCAGTGGAATTTTAAGCTTGGAAGATATTGATTAGATTTCACAATTGATACAGTCATGAGCCAGAATCCCTCTATTGTCATAGGCGGAGTATTCTTTCCATGCCACCAGGTATTAGAATCCCCACTTGCTTCTTCTTAAGCCCAGGTTTTACTCCACCTTGTTTTCTGGTGCTCATCTATCAGCATTGGTTCGATTTCCACCAGTTTCTCACCCTTGAATGGTGACAGCACCAAAGCGTGAATCAATTTGTGAATTTTCCAGTGTTGCAGAAACTCCACATGGAAGGACCTGTTATTCAAACCTTTGCTGATGGGAAAGGTCCTGCCCTCTTGCAGCTCAGTTTGCGGCATGGCACCTTGAGAATGAGTTTCTTCATGTCCACCAACATCTGATCACCCAACTGATATCCTGGAGCTGATCTTCGTTCTCAAAATTATAAACTTTTTGGCAACCTGAGAGGCCCTCATTAGCTGCCTCTGAACTTATTGATTATTTTCTGGTGTTGTGTCCCAAAATTATCTACCCACAGGGATGTTTGTGTTTATCTGGGGTCCAATTGTGAAGGCAGGGTTATAACCTAAGCTGTCATAAAGTGATGACGTTCCTGTAGAGGCATGCAACTAATTGTTGCTCAAAAACTGTACTAAGGCCAGGCCTTCTGCCTATGTGTCCTAAGCAGCGTTGATGTAACACCAGAGATATTTCTCATGTGACTGGTTGGTCCACTATGTTTGTCCCTTGGACTGGTCATGAAACACCAAAGATTGGCATAATTTGAAGTGCAGGGATTTGCACGGTGAATCCCAGAATTTCGAGGTAAACCATGGCCCTCTGCACTTATTACTTCTTGTTTCCCCAAACATAGTAAGATGAGAATCACAATTAATTGGGCCATGTCTTCCACTGTGGTTGTAGCCAAACATGTGATAAACATGTCATATTTTGTGAGTCTGTCTACTACTATGATTGCCTCAAATCCTTTTGAAGTGGGCAGGGCAACAATAAAGTCAATTGATACCAACATTACGATCCTGCAGCTTGTTTCAGTGTATGTAACGGCCATTTCGCCCTGTTCTGTCAGATTTGGATCAAATGCAGGTTAAGCAACGTTCTATGAGCTGGCACATTCTTTTTATGTCTGTTCTAGTCAGATGCTCTTTTTATCAGGCTGATGGTCTTCTTGCTTCTTGGTTCCCCATTGTCAGTGGATCATGGTATTCTTTTATGAACTGAGAAAATAAAGCGCTGGGTACCCATATGCGATCTCAGAAGTAAATCACCCTATCCTTTTTTGAGTATAACTGGAGGAGACATTTCCTGACTGTATCTTGTCCCCTAAGGAATGTCCTTCAGTGGTTCCTAATTATGCATCCAGTACTGCATCCAGGAGGGAACCTTCAGCGCTGGTTGCTGGTCTAATTTCACTGGCACCCTGTTGTATGAGGCCTGTGAGGTTGTCAGTGGGTTAGCCATGGGCTTTGGGGTGGGGTTTTGTTGTTGTGGGGGCTGTGATCGTAGCAATAATCTTCTGATTCTTCTGGTAGCTCAGGCAATACTTGTTGGGGGGAATCACTGTAACTAGACCACCTCCACAGGATCAGACCTTTTGGACAGGCTCCTACTCAGTATATTCAGTAGTATGTGTGCTGGCCCCTTGACAAACTCATATTTGGAGTTGGAGTTAAGGATATCTAGGTGTGTCTGGTTTGTCTGTATGATAATTTCTTTTATTTATGATATTTAAATTAACTTGTAGTACATGTACACAGTCACTATGTGCTTTGCTCCCTGTAGCACATATCACCAGTGCATCATCGCCCATGATACTGCAGCTAGCTCTTTGTCACATATTGTCATGATTATTTATTGTGCCAATAGTTTTCTAGAGATTTAACACTGGGTGTCACGACCATCATGATTCCTGTAGCAGTACTGACCCCATGGCTGTTGTTGGGATTCTCCCTTAATTGGGGGAAGCCCTGACTAGGGGTTGCGACCCACCTACAGGTGGATGCCAGATTGGGCTCCCCATTAACTTGGGGTAAACCCAATACTTTGGATTGGGGATTGACCCCAATAATTAATTATATTTTATAATAGTAAATTTGGCACTGGCAACTAATGCTGAGGATGCTGAACAATCAATTATACTGCATGTAATTACAATATGACGTTGACCCAATCAATTTACCCTTTTAGGAGCACCAGCGACTTATGCCAAGGATGCTCCCACTCCTCAATGTATTATTTATTTATCTGTTTATCTCAAATTAGAATCCAAAGCCAAAACTTTTGCTATTCTGATTCCTTCCATTCCTATTCCCAATTCCAACCTTGAGGTCCTATAAATACCTTGAATTTTTTTAAATAAAGACCACTTTTTGCAATCTCTTTTCTATTTAAGTCTACTTAATGCTTTTATAGCCAATTAAATTGCTGGGGGCTTTGGGGCCCTGACTAGTTATGGGCATGGGTTGGAGTTGCTCCCCTGTGGCCCAACAGCTGTTCCAGAGGTATGCATGCTAAAATAAATGGCTTGTCTTCATTGCATGTCTCAGAACTGTCATAGAGGGAAAAAACATCTTTGACAGCTTTGAAAGGCCACTGGCATTCCACCGCCCAGACAAATGGCGCATCTTTGTTCATTAGTGGGTGGATGGTGTCCAGTTCTGTGATTGCTGAAGAGTTTTTAAGAAGTTGACAGATCCCAGGAAGCTGCAAAGCTGCCTCTGAGTTGTGGGCGATGCCCATGTCCTTATCGCTTCTGTTAGAATAGGTCAATAGTGTGACTATCCTTGAGTACCAAGTTTCCAAGGAACTGCAATTCATCTTTAAAAACCTCACATTTTAATAATTTTGCATTCAAACCTTCATGCTGCAAGGCAGCAGCCATGGCAACCAAATTTTTATTCTGTTGCTCCAGTTAGTGGAGTGGACCATGATGTCATCAATATATGCAACTGCACACAAAAAGCGGAGCTCACCTAGCATGTAGTTGATGACTCACTAGAAGATGGTGGTGGTATTATTAAGTCCAAGCGGCATAACCCTAAACTGATATATACCATGGCATGTGTGGATAGCCGTCAGCCATTCTTGGCCCTCCTTCACTCAGACCTGATGGAAAGTGTTTACTAGGGAAAATTTTGCAAATACCTTTGACTTGGCAACCGCTTGGGAGATTGCAGCCTCCAGTGAGAGGGGTATAGATCAGGTACTATGACATTATTTAAGTGGTTGTAGTCCACATAAGACCTTAGGGTGCCATCAGTTTTTGGAGAATACCACTGGTGATGACACCAGTATGATTTTTTATATTAATTATCCCTTGGCCATCATCTCATTAAACCAATTTTAAAGGCCTGATCCTCAGAATACAGTATACGAGTATAGTAGGCAATTGATCTTAATGAGATCCACCATTAGGTGGAAGTCGATGTCAGACTTGGAGTGGGGCAACAAGTATTTACCTTGTCCACATCAAAAATCTCTTTGTATGTTTTAGTATTGAGGGCATCATGGGTGTTGGTATTTTTGCCCACCTTTCCAGCTTCTAGGTTTTCTGCTGGTTTGCTAGGGGAAAAGTCCTGATAGTGAGTGAACTGGATATTGGTTGATTTCGGTTTTTGCTAAATAATATCTGCAGGTTTTTGGGTAATTCGCCAGGTTTTAATCCATTTAAATCAATTAATAAAAATGCTTAAGATCTTTTCAGACAGATTTGCTGATGAAATTGAGCCATCTGATAGTTGACTGTTGATTAACTATTAGGTGCACCAATTGGGATTGGTCAGGTTTCACCATCAACTGATTGGGAATTTAATCAGCAGTTATGAGGCGAGTGATGCCGCCTGCAGCTAGCAACTTGATCATTTGGTTTGCAACCTGCTATAATGTGTAAAGAGTTTCATTATCTAAGCAGGTTGTTAGCAAAATGTGGTTGATTCACTGTGATTGAGCGGAAATGTTAGTGACAAGTTTTCTTGCTTTTTTTATTTTCAGGTCTCTGGGATGTCTGACTGAAGAATCCTTAGCCCAATTGAGAAGTCCATTGCCAGTAGAGACTTTATAGGGAAATTTAAACGGAATGGCTGCCGTTTCATGGATGAGGCGCCAACCAAGGTTTTGGGCGCCAAATTCCCCTATAAATTCCCCTTGCATTTTATAATAATAAAGGGGGTCTTACCTTCAGAAAAATATAGGCTCAAAGGTAGAGTCTTATTTAGGTCTCATTCGTCCTGGGGTTGATACAGGTTTTAGGGATGAATTGTAAAGGTTGACTAAGATCTTTGTATGGCAGGAAGCCACAAAAGACATAGGCTTATATACCTAGTATCTTGAAGTAAGAAATAAATCACTGGGATGTAAGAAGTTACCTGATTGGGGTGAAAATCAATTATAAAGAGTATTAGTGACTAAAAGTTGTTCAACATAAGCACTTCTTTATCTCATGCATCAGACCATTTGGTTATTGTATAAATGTACCTGATTGAGGGTGAACCAATTATAAATAAGATGACTAGTTAACTGTTTTCACATATTATCACTTCTCTATTTTCTGCAACAAGTCATTGTAAATTGTATTATTATAATTATATCATTTCTTACTTTATAATAAAAGACCTTACCCTAAATCTAACTTAATATCTAGTTCTATTCATCTTCAGTTAATCATTATCATATTATAAGAATTGTGGACTCTTTTGTATAGTAAAGAGTAAGTATTGAATATCCTTAGAATAGAAGCAGCCTTTTGAAGTAGATCTCCGCTACCCAGCATGATGGAAACCTCTGAATCTAAGAGTGGATTAATTTTAGCCAGGATAGGGAAGAAGTCTCTAATTGTCAACATAATCAGTACTTAATGGATAATTCCAAGTTTAGCGTTGGACCACCAATCAACTGGGTTCATCTATTCAACTACATATAGTCTTCTAACTATTATTGCCCATCTATCTATTACTATCAAGCAACGTAAATTGTGAACATAACTGAACCTGTGAAGTTAACTTCTGGAAGCAATCAATTGATAAATCTAATTTTTGTACTTTGTAATTCAGCTACTGCACTTGAGGTTGTATTCCACCATGGCTGCTAAAACATTTCCTTTTAACAACGTGGGGAGCAGAGGGATTTCACCTGGATGATAGTAAGGTGAGAAGGTGAGTGTATACTTCTTGAGGTTAATAGTGACTGCCAGATAGCGTCAAAAACCTACGCCCAAGATCATGGGGTAGAGTAGGTCTGAGATTGCCGTGAAATTGGCATGAAACTGATGACCATGGGCCAAGAAATGCAACTGCTTGCATAAAGGCTGGGTGACCCTTGGTACCCTAGAGGCCTCCATGATGAATGCCCCTGTGGTAACTGCCAGGTCTAACGCTTGCGCCATCATGAGATTAATAAGTTTCTATGGTGCTCCTGTGTCAATTAATGCGTTCACACCTTCCCATCTGGAGCCAACTGTAATGTCTATGGCAAACAATAGATAAGCCCGATCAAATATATTAAAGCTGTTCAGGGCGCATACTCCATGGTGGTAGTTTCATATGCAGGTATCTTGGAGCAGTCCTGGGACTTGTTGAGAAATTAGGTAAGCATCTCTTCTGCCAAGGCGTATGAAAGTAAGGTCAATGTGTGATCTGACGAGCCCCTCAATGGGCATACATTGCTGAAATCTTCAATTATAGTATTACATTGTCAAGCCTCATTGGCCTGTTCCATTTATCCAGCAGGTAGGGAGACAATGCTGGGGCCTATGGGTTCATGGGAATGAATAGGATAACAGGAATCTGCTTGATACTTTTCAATGTGGTTCATGAGTCTAGGTCCAATTGGATTGGACTGAATTATTAATATCCCCATGGCATCCCATTGCTGGTTGAGAAATTTGCAAGTTTGGATTGTGGGCTGGCTGTGTAGTTTGGTTTCAGTGGAGCATGTTAAGGTTGTGTGACATGAGGCTGACACTCCCTTAGCTTTTCTATCCCAAGGCATTTAGGGGACGTAGGGATTTAGGGCCAGTACTTCCAGTGCATGTAGGGAGATATCTAGTTGTTCTACTTCCACCAGAATTGAGTTGGCTGCGCCAAATGTTTCTGGCTTTTGTTCCATATCTGTTTCTCTGTTCAGTTTCTCCTCATCGTCGAATGATATAAGTACACTATCCTTGTGGTAGATAAATTTAGTTTGGTGTAGCGGATGTGTGACTTAATGATGGCTAATTTCTTGGTATCTCATTTGCTAAGGTGGGCCTCAATCTGCTAGTCCAGCTTGTATGCTTCCTCCAAAGTTTGAGGTCTATTGTACCATGCCATGTGTGAACCTGCTCCCTGGTTAAGGGAAGCCTGGAATGCAGTGATGGCAATATCTTCTGGTAGTTGGAGGGGGCCGCTAGTTGGTGGAAGGCCTCAATATGGTCATCTAAGCTCGCAGCTAACCCTAGCCACTAATACAGTTAAAATAGAAGTTGTGGCCTTGATGTCAGGTGGCCACCATATACGCACCAATGGTAAAAGTTAGGGGCGACTCTCCTAGGTGCAAGTTCTTAAAGAACAGGGTGCAAGAGCAGATTTTAGCTTTACCATCCAAGGCATCCAGTAGAGCCAATGATTTCTGATCTTCTAAGACCTCCATGGTTCCATTTAATGTGGCTTAAAAATTTGTGTTCCACCAGAAATCCCTGAACCTGGTAATCCACCTCGTCCAAAGGGTGGGAGCTGGGTCCTATCACCGTTATATTTCACGCTTGTGCAATTGAGGGTAGGGGAAGTTGGATGTGCCGCTCAAATGTGCTGCATTTGTCTGATGGCTCTGATCATTGCTACCCATGACCAAAATATCAGGAGGGCATGAGTAAGACTATACAAACTTTGTTTAGCAGTTGAAGAGCCCAGATTCAACAAATCCTGAGCCAATGGTATGACAACAGTGTTAATTGTCTGGGTTATTATATTAGAAAGATATTGTGCCAAGGAAAGATTTGGCTTCTATTGAGGGTATTCCAATCTTCATTAAAGAATCCACAGTCTAAATGCCATCACCATTATGATAATTCTAGCATAAGATCCATAGGGAGATAAATGCAGGAAATATTGATTAATGAAAATCATTCCTATCCTAACCACGAGGCTGAGAACCAGCAGTAATTGTTGAAGTTTTGACCTACTTCATATGGTCTGGTTCTTCTTCTTAGATAAATGGAGTTTCAAGCACCTAATTTATGGAGACAATATACCAGATAGCGACAGTAATTTGATATAAATTCCTTATGGATAATACTCCAAGGCTGTACTCTATTATTGTTTATTTGTATGATAGCTCACTGCCCTAATCTTCCTGAACTCAACTATTTTTGACTTTATACAATGGTAAAGTATTTATACATAAAGCTTGTAAATTTAAGCTATTAACTTGTTATTTTATTTGTCTAAAATCAAAAAGAATTTATAGGGTTTGATATTAACCACACCTTATCCATGACGCCTCACCTCACATCACCACTTAACTATTGGTTCACAATGAAGACTTTAGAGGGTCTATGACTATGAGGCTCTGCAGTAACTCAGCTTGGCCTAGTGGTCAGTGCCATACTGATAATTATTTAAAGACAGTGTTTCCTAATATGCATCTGAAAATAGCTAAACTGTTGCTCCTCTTAAGCATCAGTAGCATATACCAAGGTGAATTGTACCACTAATTAGTACTTAATCTGATTGAAAACTCAAAGGGCATTAAAAAAATAAGATTGAAAACTCAAAGGACATTAAAAATAATTTTGACATAGACAACAAAGCCCAAGAGCATGGGTCATTAAGCCAACTATTATTAAGTCTGAATTTAACCAACAAAGCTCTTGAGCATGCATCATTTAGTTGAATATTATTAAGTGGAACCACTAAGTGCAAATCCCAAGCTTCAACATACTTGGAATATTCTTGATCCATAATCACTAATATTCAATATAATCTATAATATATTAGACATAAGCTAATATTTCCCCTATCAAATTACCTGACAACTAGGCCCAGTCAATTACTCAACAGTAATCCTGACCAGGCTTCAAGCATTGATGGCTGACTGGTTGGGCTGGGAGGAGGATACAGTTCCATTTATCTAGAGTGTATTTTTGGCCTGAATCCCAGACTCATTTGGTTGTTCACTTGATAGTGGGGAATAAAAGCATCTCATCTGTTTAAATTCTAACAGTTCTCACCAGGGGTGCGTCCTCCAGATTATCATTTCCATTTTTTATAAATGCAGTGAATTAGGTGAACAATTGTTTCTTCCACTCATCATTTCCGTTCTCTTTATTAAGTGTGGTGGATTGGATTATATAAGTAGTCATTCCGCTCAAGTTGATAATTTGAATACCCATCTCCTTGGTCAGGTGGGTGTGCAATACTCCTAGGTGATGAATCTTGAGGTTTTCTATGCTAAGGGAGGCTGGCGCTATAATCATTAATGTGATGGCCACAACCATCCCTGATTCAATGAGCGGGGGCCCTCCATTAGTTGGTGTGGTTCCTTTATGTGACCAGAATTTTTTAAAATTTATAAATTTCTTAAGTATTTTGACATAATTAATGGTTTATTAATTATGTTACAAAACACCCCGGCACCCTACCATTAGCAGAGCGCTGGGTCTATAAAGCTTGAGGGGATTGAGGAGCGGGGATTATAGAATCTTTCTTGCAACGGGATATGTGAACCTTCTCCAAAATGCTAGGGCCTTGCAACCTATTGTGGGTGGCCCATTTTGCAGTTCCTGCTGCTGAACTTCACTCATTTGTTAGGGTTCCAGCATTCTTGCATCACTCATACTTTTACTAACAAGATTTTCCCATCATCTGATGGTTTTCACTAGACTGGCCATTGTATCTACAGTTCCAATGGGATTTCAGTCTCAATCCACTCAAGTTGCTCTCAGAATTTGTCACAGATGCTCTCAATTTTCCACAAATATTCTGGCAAATTGACCTTCGCAGTGTAACCATTCTCTCCCACTTTTCACCCTAATATAAAATTGAGACGATTGGGTCAGCATAAACCCAACCTTCATCTTGGGTTATCCCAGATAGCTCCCCTTACCGGTGGAAAAGGTTGGGATCGGTTCCCCCTCCTTGATTGAAAGGGGTAAATGGTGAAATCCAATTTTATGGGTGCATTGGGATCCTTACACTTACACTAACTATAAAGGCCTTGCACTCGATCATCAGATAAAATTATACCTTGGGTGGTGCTAAACCTATTAAGATTTGTCTAGATCAAGTGCTACTAAAATAAGGTACCCCAAAGAGGTTTGGTTTATAGTGGTGAGAGGTCATCCTGATAGTTGATTGGGTTGGGTTTCAAAGTTAAACCTTTTAATAGCTTTGGATCTTTTAGTATCTAGTACCATAAGAACTTTTCCTATTTAAGTGAAGGGAATTATATGAAGGGGTGCATAGCAGGTTACTTTAAACTGATTGGAGCAGGGTTCTTTTAGCCCTCACCAAATACTATAAAATCAATCTTAAATGGTAGACCTCCTCGCGTGATGGGTATTCATCCTTAAAGCTAGTTTGGATAGCTCTAGTTAAGTCATCAGATAAAATGGGGTTGCATCTATTATGGCTTTAATGGGTTGATGGATTAAGGTTCTACTAGGATGAGTATCCATGGAATTGGGGTCGATTATACTGTGGGGGATTGAGGACAACCAATCAGGTCGGTGTAAATTTTTAGGATTTTTCAAGTGCAGGTTACACGTCGGTTGATCTGAGGGAACCTTTGGTTCCACAATTATGTAAGGTATACGGTATAGTTTGCTTTTAGCTTATAGAAATTATGTAGTTTAATTTCAAGGATTAAATCCTTGGGGTGAGAATTTAGTTTAAATTTTTATAAGGCAGTTAAATTTAAGTTAATGAGGAGTTCCATCGGGTAGATGTGTCTAAAGGTTGGTGGGATAGCTCAACTGGGGGGCGAATTGTACCGATTTATGAGGTTTTAAGGGGGATGGGTGAGGTGGGTATGGATTCCGAGGTAGGCAGATATCGAACGAAACCCTTAACAGGTTAAGGCAGATGGTTGGATCTTCAGCACGGATGAGGGAAACCTTTGATCGGATCCGGAACCCAACAGTATTCGCTTAGTGGTACCTAATCGTGCATATCGGGTTAAGTTACACCTCTGGAGGGTTCCCCACCCGGGTTGTTGAAATCCAACTTGGTTTAAAAATCGGCTGGTTCAAGGTATGGCGGATGCTAGCTCAAGCGATAAGGTAGGGCGGTTTAAATTTATATATGGGAACCTGGAGGGCGCCCTTTTTATTGATGATCGGATTATTTTGGTTGCGAGCCCCCATCGGGTATTCTTTTTCGCCCGCTAACATAAGCGCAGGGGGCGAAACCATCAGCTTTGGGTATCGTCTTTGGAAGGCTCGATATCACGCCCGGAGGGGTAGTCGATATCTGGAGCTTTTACGAGGAGGTCGCGGCGTTGGAACCCGAACTTGGCGCTACCCTCATTTCACCTGAGGCGTCCAGCCGATTATTTAATTTCGCCACCCGGTTCCCCACGGCCAAATTCGACCTTCAAGGTATGTGTAGCTTACTCGACCAACTTGCGCGGGATGCGTGCCCTTGCGGTTCGGGGCGAGTGCCACGTGAGGATCCATCCTTTTTACCGCGGGAGGGGCCGCAACTTTCCGATCGAAGCACCAACCCCCGTCCGAAACTTTATCGGGTGAGGTCGCCAACCCTTCGGCCCACCTCGAGTTTCCCTCCCAAATGCTGTTGCACCGGTCGCTTTCGGTCTCGGGTGGGGTTTGCTCGCTCCCATCCCGCGACCCCGGTTCGGCGTCGCTTGAAAAGGCGTCCCCGTCGAACCTTTTAAGTGGCAACACCCTACAGTCGTTCGGCCATCTTCAAAGCTCGTGGGGTCGCTCGCCGACGCAGCTCACTGACGACGCCATGCCCTCCGAACCTTACCGGGATCTATTGGCGGATAAGGTGATCGAGAGACGCCAGGTTCGGGTGGCGAACGAGTTGAACCGGAAGCTCAAAGAGGCCGAGACCACCATGGCCAAGATGGCGCAGGAGGCGTGCGAAAGGATAGTGCGGTTGGAGGCGGAGGTGAAGGCCAACAAATCGGAAGTCATCCAGAAACGCAGGCTGCTGTTTGGCCTGCGGTCGGAGCTCCGGGACCAGACCGACCAGATCGAAACGCTCGAGCTCGACAACTCGCAGCTTAGGCTGGAGCTATCCGACCTCAAGGCGAGTCACCTCCGAACCAAAAGGCAGCTCGAAGCCAGCCACCTCGAAAGGCTCGATGGCTCGGCCAGCAAGTCGCGGATCGCGGAGCTTGAGGAACTGGTACGCGGGTATGAGACGTCCCAGCTTGACCACGCTTCGCTGGCCTCGCGCTGTAACGCCATGGCCAAGACGATCGCAAACTTGGAACGGGACGTCGCCATCGCCCAATCGGTGGCCAAAAACTTCGACGCGCTGGTCCAAGAGAACCTCCAGCTGAAGGAAAGCGTGGAGGCTTTGCAGAGGTCGCTCGTCGAAGCCACCATGCCGCCGGAGGAGTCCCGGGGCGCGAGGCCGAGGTCGAGCTCCAAGTCCGACCTGTCAAGCGTTGACGAGGGCTACCCGCGCAGCTCGGGCGGCTGGATGTTCGCAGGCTTCGCGGCCAACCCGCGGCACGTCAAGGAGCTGGAGCGGGAGAACCGGTATTTGAAGCGCCACATCGACAAAACTTGGGCGCAGTGGGATCGTGTCAAAGGCGACGTGGCGGCCCTGGTCGAGGCCGCCGCCCACGAACCCACCGCTTCCAGCAGGCGGCGCCTGGGCCAGGCCATCACCCGGATGGAGCGGTATAGGCCTACCAAGGCCTACCCCAACTTCAAACGCGCATCCATCCAGCAGGTTCTAATCGATGACCGCCCCGCCATGCCCACCTGCGACTTATTAGCCCCCGCTTCGCCACCAGCGGCCATGGGCGGTGAAGCCTTGCTCAAATCTGCACCCTCCCCTCCCGCTGCTTCGGACACCGGGGCCTCGGACACCTCCCCCCAAGGTAAGCCAGCCCTCCATAGAAGTTTACTGGCATCTAGAGTTGGGCTCAACTTCGGGAGCAAAACCTGCCGGTATAGATTCGGAACCTCCTTCTGAGAGCTCCGGCCCGCCTGCCGATGTGAAGCCGCCCGCTGCGGAAAGGGGGCTTTCGAGAGCTCCCGAAACCCTTTCGGCCTTGCCAGCCTACTTGGCCCGACGTGCCAATCGAAAAGCTTGCAGATCCGTCAAGAAGCTAACCTTGGCTGAGGCCCCTCCGAAAACCGATACCTTTGACGCTCGGCCCGTGGTTGGCCCTCCAACGCGAGGTGGGTGGATGGATGCCACCGGGTTGGAGGTTTGTGACCAAGTTTCAGCTGCTACTTTACCCGCTTCAACAGCCCAACCCCAAAAGTTTGACGACGTACCTTCCCGCACCCCGTTGGGGCCTACCAGTACTGGTTCCGGTGCGAACCCCGCCGGGGAAGCCCGCGCCCTACCAACCAGGGGGCCCGGATCGTACGTGGTGCTTATCCTGTATGCGGTCGCCGCCTATTTCCTCACCTACTGGACCTCAACCTCCGACGGGTCCAACTCACCCTCCCGAGCTTCGGTCTCTACCAAGCCTAGGCGAGGTTCGCCCTCCCCCCGATCCTGCCTTGGCCCCAGTCCCGATAGCCGCGTAGCGTGCGACCCGGACTCTGCCGAGCCTGAGTTGGGGTGGGAGTTCGACGCGGGTGGGGCGGCGTATCGGGGCCATACCAAGCTCCTCAAGTTCTGGTTCGAGCGGTTGGTGTTGGGTGGGACCTACCCTTACGAATAGTTGGTTGTCGGTACCCTTCGTGTAATCCAAAAACCTTTTTCTATCCTCGTCACCCTAATAAAGCTCATCCATCTAAACGGTGAAGTTTACGCGCGGTCGGTGATTGGCCTTACAACGGCTCCCCCCAACCCTCATCTAAGGAAGGCTCCAAGTTTCCCCCCGCTTGACCGGACTTCCCCACGCCGGCTGCGTAACCCTAACCAACCACGCGGTCGGGCATCGGGGACGAACTAAGCCTTACAACCGAGCTGGTAAACTGCGCTTGGGCCGTAAGTTGGTCCACCGCCCAACCTATACCCAAGTTCGGACCTCCCACCCTTACGCTCTTTTGGACCCCGTTTACTTAACCCACCAAAGGTTCCAAAACCATTAGCGTGGATTCCCGGCACCCTGCCCTAACAAAACCCCTTATCCGATCTCAAGTGGTAACCAGGGTGAGTTTATAATCGGTTGGTCGGTTTAGCTTATGCCTTAAACAGATATCCAAGGTTTACTCTGTTGAGATCCGATAGGGGTTTAAAGAAGCCCAACGATACCGGGGGAAGTTCTTATAGGTTTCGGTTCAACCTTATTAAGCTCACCTAAGGTACGGGTGGTTCGAAGGCGGTATAAACCCGCATGGTATCATCAGATGGGCTAAAATAAGCTAAACTCGTTTTTCGGTTGATCAGTACACCCAAGTGAGCTCAAGGGTTGTATGGAACCGTTGCGTAAAGGTTTATAGGTTGGCCATTTAAAGCTCGGGTGGAATGCCTGGCCCAAGTGGTTACCACCTTATTTTTTTAGTACTAGATGGTTGGTTACCACCTTATAGGTGATAGTATACCGGTCCAGTTGTGGGCTCGATAACTGGTATTACGTGCTCCAGCACGCTACCGTACAGGTTAGCTACCCCGCCGGGGCCCTTAACTTATTCACAGCATGACTTTTGTATACGGATAAGGGTACTTTAACTTATTCATAGCATGACTTTTGTATACAGATAAGGGTACTTATCTCAAACCGTATAGGGGTGATGACTTGGTATCAGTGCTCAGTTCCGGGTATAGAATTGGTTGCGCTTGGGTAAATTTTAAAGTTGGTCCAACTAGGTCCATACAACCCGTAGGACTTTATTTAGGGTAGGGGTGGAACCTTTAAGGTTGGTTGGGGTGGATAGTTTCAAGGTTGATTCCAACCGATAAAGTTATTTGCCACGGATGGCTTTTAATGTGGCTTTTCGGTAAAAAATTTTGTGCGGGGCGTTTCGGGACCTTGATCATAAGATAATCTGACGATACCAGGTTCGGGACCGGTGCCAATAAAACTCTTCTTTGAGGGTATGCGGTAGGTTGATGGGTTTCTGCTAAGCGGTTAAAAATTTTTGTTTGGGTTCGATAGCTTAATAACTTTACTTATTGGTCGGTATATATCGTTGGGTTTGATGGGTTCATAGGTTTCAGCTGGGCGGTGATATAAATTTAAAAAAATTTGGTTGTGCTTATGAGTTCTGATTGGTCCTTTATAATTTACCAAACTCAGTATTAAAGCTATTGGCAGGGCCATACTTTTTATTTTGGTTCCATGAACATCGGTTGGGTGGTTGGTATAATGCCTTGATTTCAGTATTGGTATCATAATAGCTGGCACTTAGGTTTGCCATACTCATCATGCTCAGATTGGCTGGGAGCTCTAAATCGGTAGCTTAGTATTCTGTTGGAATCCTGGTAGCTAGTTGCTCGCAGGTGCCGATTCAACTGGATTTCAACAACGCATTAAACTCAGAAGTGCCAAAATATTTGGCGCCACTTATAAAATTTAAGACGATAATATAAATCACAAATATATCATTCCCAATAAGGTACTTGGGTGTGATAAACGATACTTATTAGAATACCTCCCCCCAGTATCCGGGATACCTGAAGGCTAATAATGGGATATGGGATGGGATTCATTATAGGCAGGGGTATCGAGGCTTTGACAGGAGGATGAACTGACCTATCAGAGCTTGTGAAAATCTTTTCACCTCAGTTTAACTTAACACTAGATAATTAGCCAAGTGTGGGTATGATAAAACTGTGAGGTAATGATTTAAGATACCTCACCCAATCATCCCTCTTAAAAATAGTTTCATCATACCCAATTACCAGATACTCTGGCTTTTGATTGGCTGGGAAAATTTATTTACCCTTCGCAACCCCCCTCAAGCCTATAAAAGTGGGTGGGGTTTCTTAATTAACAGCACTAAATTTGAGCTAGTTTATGGGTGGACTTCCAACTCAGGTGGCCTATTCCGCAGGGGGTTGGAAGTGACAAGGGGAACTTGGTCCAGCCTATTCAACTGATATTAAGGGATAAAACTATTACTCCATATTAGATCATTCCGCCAAGGGTTAGGCAGCCCACTATTATTTTTAAAATTCAGATTATTTGCACCTGGAACATCCTTCTCCCTTAGTCAAGAAGCCAATTGTCTGGCATACTTAAAGATTAAAATAAAGGTGGGTTTACAAGACCTGCTCAACCCATGGTTCTAGGACACCGTCAGCCAAAATTTTAAATTAAACCAAATCTTAAAAGACCTGATTTGCCCAAATCCTTGAACCCTCAGTGGCAAAGCTAAGTGTGTCGACTTTAATCATACCTGGCACATTATGACCAGCTCTGTTTGATAAAACATATTAAGTCATTGAGGTTAGAATACCAATCCTCTTCATTTGTAAATTTCTCACAATCTAATTGGTCTGCCAATCCATGTTACACGCAAAGCTACTTTTGACACTTTTGATTTAAACATCAAATGGCAATATGCAATGATGATTTACAATATGATGGTGATAAAAAGCTCCACAAAGTTTTGAACAATATCCAGCCATAAGGCGTATAGCATGCTCTTAAGCTTTTTACCATTAGGTATAAAGTTTAGATCTTTTTCAACCTCATTAATAAGTGGAAAAAGTTACATTGGGTATCTGTTTTAATTAGGTACTTAGATTGGGTGGAATATATGGAAACTAATAATATATTTAAGCCGATTTAAAGCTATCAAATATAGAAATATTGAGAACTTTATTATGATGACCATCCGATAGATTTGAGACATTTATAATTTTTTTCTATTACGTATAAGAAGATTGATGAATGGCTTATTTGTGATCATATTTCTACTAAGGTGTCAGATTTAATTTCTAACTTTAATGGATCTTTTATTATCTCACTGCTACGCGCATGTAACGTTGTATTAAAATTGTCCAGTAGATGCCATATACCCGTGTATCAGGCATACTAAGAATATCAATCAAGCGGTCCTACCGAAAGACTCAACAAATAAGTCAACTTTATGGTTCTTGACAGATACCTCAATATATTATATCGATAAATTGAAGTATGGTGATACTAAAATCAAAAGTAGAAAATCTACTTGGATCCTTTCCTAGGCCTCAAATTCTCTGAGCAAAATTTATTTGCCGAGCTGAGTTAATTCAAACTCAGGATGGGAAGCGATGTTTCCACCAGATGACTCAGGAGGCTTAAAATTGAGTAATACCCTCTTAAGTGTCAAATTCAGACCTGCCAAAAAACTGAATTGAGTAATTAATAGTCATTCCAGTTTGGGCATTTTGGCTTAAAACAATGCCTATAAAATTTAGGCTACAAAGGCATTCACAAATCCAGATGTTATACCCAATTAAGAGCCTTCATTCAGATTCCACCTTGAATCATTATAATGCTCCTTTCCTTATGGGAATTGTATTTTTAGCATAACAGTAAAATACTACCAATCTATTTAATAACAGAGCTATGCTTTTTTATCTAAATCTCTGTTTGGTAACTTTATTTCAATAAGCCCCTTTTCCTTAATACATAGGATGGATACTTTATTTGATAGGGCCTGAGAGAAACTTATCCTCCCTCATAGATATAAGCAAGGTACTTGCAAAAGTCTTAGGCTTAAAGCTTTGACTGTCAGGCTTTCCTAAAATTAGTACCATTAAGCACCTCAAAAATGAAAGCCCTACAGGCTGGTGCTCCCTATAGGGCACAGCCATTAATTAACAATAATTGCAAAAAAATGATCTCACTATGGAAGATAACCTAATAAATAATGTAACCCACTGGGTACACAATGGAAACAGTGAAGATGATGACCATAAGGAAAGTTTGCCCTTAAATTATTTAAAAGATCACAATAGCACCCAATGGAAATCTCAGAATCTCAATGACTAAACTGGATTTTCAATGAGGTTATTTAAGACTTAACTTAGGAATTATAAACCCAGGTTAAAGAGCCATCCACAAAAAGTACATCTTGTGTGGACAGGACAATTATGAAATTATAAAATCTAATGATCTCCTAGAGACATACTGCTCAAGCGCAAACCTATCCAGATATGTCATGTAGTTCATACACCCTAACTATACCATATTGTGAACTTATTAAGAGCAAATAACAAGGGGCTCCATTATAATACTTAAAACCAAAGGGACAAAGATTGACCTATGAGAAAGTGTACAACTTAGCGTTGCAAACTATTGGAGACCTATGCTGACAAATTAAAGCAGATTATTCTTATATCATACAATCTCATAACCAAACGGCGGCCATTGATTCCAGAGTTATCAAATATGTTAGAAAGCTACGGAAATTATCAAAAAGGACTTGCAGAGTCTAATGAGAAGACTCAGAAACTACTTTAAACTTTTGTTCAAGAGATTTAGCAGCAAGGTGCTGCAGCCCATGGTGAAACGGCTCAAGTTTTTACTGGTTGGCATAATGATAAAGAACAAATCAGGCACCTCAAATCTCAATTAGAGCTTGCTTTAAACTGAATGATGAACTTGAAGCCTACCAAACTTCAGAAGCTCAGCTGATACCTTAAAACCTTATCATCTAACTAACCCATGTTGAGAAGGATCTGGTATTCTGAGCTACCCAAGTGGTTACCCATTCATTAGTGGAGTGACTTAAAAATTGGAGAGTGAGATAAGGAGCTAACCAGCTAGCCAATAAGACTCTAACCCAATTTATTGTCATCTCAATGAGGCTTAGCAACGCTGTAAATCCCTAATGGATGAACTAAAAAGCCAAGATGGACAAACCTCCTTAAAGCGCTGAGATGCCAGGAGATGAAAAAGGATTTAAACCAGAGTATCAAAGTGTTAGAAGATGAAGCAAAATCTTATGAACTTTCTGCTCTACCGTTGACCAACAAATCAATGTCATAACATTTTCATCCAGCTTAATGGTCAAGGGATGGCCTGACCGCCACATAGCCCTAATATTCCCTATAGAAAAGACCAAGACTCAACAGGTGGCTTATGAAAACAAACACATCTAGAAATGGCAATCAGATGAATCAGATGCTGACAACAATAAACTGATCTATTTAAAGTTTTTAGATAAGACAAGAATGAAACTGGCTTCAAGTTTTCTAAAGCTCAAATTAGATGCATTAAAGTTTGGTTAATTATGGAGGTACCCATCCAAGAATCTAGAACAGTTATAGATAAGAAAATATGGGATAAGATTCTTTGAATAGGCCACTGAGGGTTAAGCTGCCTGCAGACTCTGTGGGAACAATTCCATAGTTCCAAAATCTCAAAATAATCAAGTATAAACTAAAACAGGTGAAGATACTTTAAGCAGCTCATCTTCTAGAATATTGAATAAAACTTCACAAAAATTTAAGGTTAATATAGACAATTCTGAAATAATTTAAAAATGGAGAATACTAGGCTGAGAAACTGGAGATGGACTACTCCTTCAACCTTGAAAAAGCTTTTACACCCTTGTAATCACTTTAAGGAGGCCAGACCTCCTGCTCGCCTTAAGTAATGGATTTACCATTGCCCAAGGGCTCCTCACTGGTATATTTAGCCCATATACAAAGGATTCACCTCTAGCACTCTAACCCTTTCTGTAGGCCTTATATATGTCTTGCTGCTAAACTTTGCGTAAATATGGAAGGATCATGTCCATCACATTAAAAAAATCTCTTTTATATTGCTATTTCTTTTCCTGGATATGACGGGCAACCTTCAGAATAAACTTTGCCTGAGTGGGAATAAAATACAACCATGCTTCTGATAGCCATCTTTTCCCTCCTGTTTTTCATAAAAAACCATTTGTCTTTTTCATCCTGCAGTACTACCTGTACCCTTTCCAACCTGATCTTACCATAAAAATATTTTTTCAGGCCTTAACTTTGGAAGAGCTAAGCATAGTGCATGGGACCTTATTGTGAGTAAGGCTTGAGGACCAGATGACTGTAGCATCAGGAGGAACTACCGTGGTGTCTCTCCAGATCACCCAAGTGGTAGCCACCCTACCCATGAACTTGTCAGTTTGGTTCAAGGAACTACTGGAATTGCAGTCAGCGCTCCCACACTCATTGGTTAAATGCCTCTAACTGGTTGAGAAAGTGGCCATGACAAATGATTCTTAATATGCTGCTTGGTCTGATATCCTGTCCCTCACTCAGGTGAAGATGACTTTCATGTAGTGCACCTGTGTCTTCCACCCTTTGGCCAAAGTGGCTAAAGGCATTTCTTCTCAGGTCACTTTGATGTTCCAACAAAACTCTTCCCTAAATTCTTCTCCACAATGGCCTCCACTCTCTTGGGTGCCACTCTTAACAAAGAATTTTTGGTTGAAACCCAGGTCAAAGAACAGCTAGCTTTAGTGCTTTGAAGTCTCACTCCACCTTCCAACATGGGAAGTTTAGTGAAGACATACTGAGTCAGAGCCAGCTTCTAACCCCACGTGAGAATCTCAACAAGGACAAGGAATGACCAAGTATACTAGAATGAAAAGACTTATACATCTTCCTTGGGTAGTGCCCCCAGTCTTACCTATAACTTATTCCCAACCCCGCATACATATCTATTATTAATAAATTAAATGCTATATCTTACCTTTACATACCTTTCCTGGTATGCATAAGGGGAAACAGGAGGAGAGCAAAGAGAATCTCTAGGCCTTAGTAGACATGGGAGTGGAGGAAAACTATATGGATGTAGAGTTAGTGCATAGAATGAAGCTGAAGATAAACTGGAAGGGAAATATAAAGTTACCAGACATTATTAAATCCACAGAATGTTGGGAGGTCTGGGGTGAACGTGGTACTCTTAACAGAGCCTACACTGGACTTCCCAGAGGAGTTCAACTTATGCCCACCTGTTCCAAAAGAATCATGCTCCCACCATCTCACTGAATGGACCATTTCCTTTTTTTGTTTGAGTTCAAAAATGATGTGGAATTTCTGAAATTATGTCCAATTTTACCCTATGAACCCTAAGAAAAAAAGACCCTGGATGTTAAGTTAAGAAAATGCTAAAACATGGGATGATAGTACAATCCACGTCCCCAGTGGTTACACCATACTCCTAGTTCCTAAGTCAAGAGGTAATCTCAGGCCTTGCATGGACTACCAATGGTTGAACGCAATAACTGAGTCTCACCCATATCACATCCCACTGATGGAGACCATCTCCCAAATGACCGCTGGGGGACTAATCTTTTTAAGTTGGTCCTTCAACACTTTCAACCAGCTCCGTTGATCCCAGATCACAACAGTACATAGTCTTCAAGTGCCACCTGGGGTGTTCAAGTACAAAGTGATGACCTTAAGTCTTAAGAACGCCCCAGCTGTATTCCAGCACACCAACAACAAACTCTTGGAGACCTGATCAGAAAATATTGTGTGATGTATATGAGAAACATCATTATATTCTTGAAGTCTAAGGAAGTGCATAAGAATGATGAGATGAGGGTGCTTGAGTCCTTTATAATGCAAACCTCCACCTGAAGCCTTTGAAATGTAATTTTAAAATACTCTTTCTCCTTCATGGGGACGTAGTTTTCCAAAGAGGCACTACCATATGTTCAGATAAACTGGAGGCAGTAAGGGAATGGTCATTTTCTACAAATATAAATGGTGTTAGAAGCTTCCTAGTGGTGGTGAATTTCCTGTGATGTTTCATAAAGAAACCCCTTTGAGACTGCCAGCCCTTTGACCCAGATGACAGGGCAAGTATCATTCTATTGGGGAGAAGACAAGGAGAGAGCTTTCCAAGTTGTCAAAGATACCTTTATACCTGACAGTACTTGTACACCCAAACGCTGAATGGCCCTTTGTATTATAAACTAACGCCTTAAATTTTATAATTAGGAGCCATTATTCTGAATAAAGGGAAAACAGGGTGGATCATCTGTAAGCTTCTTTAGTAGAAAAATGTTGCCCGCCAAAACTAAAACCAAAAAACAAAAATACAAGAAGTTTTTGGAAATTGCCTTAGCCATAGAGGAATGGCAGCATAATTTTCTGTACACTTAGCAATCCTTTTATGAACATATTGGATAACTGCGCTTCAAATTTACAAGATCCTAAAGCGCATAAACCAGCGCCAGGACCATTGACATCTGGAACTTGCTCAGCACAACTTTAAGATCAAGTACTTCTGGATGAAAGCAACTTAACTGGACCTCCTAAACTGAGATCCAAAGATGGTGTTTTTTAAAAGGGGAGCTAGATGCCTACAAAATTGCAACATGCTACTTCAAAACGTTTTTGACACAGCTAAGTTTCCCATCCTGAAATCACGGACAAGATCCTGATTGTCCAACTATGCTCATAATATGAGGCCACAATCATTAAGGACCTAGGGAAGGGAACAGAGAATGACGAATACAATAATTGCCAAAAAGAAAAAGGCCTCATCCTCTGCAAAGGGCGTCCATGGCTTCTGAGCTGCAAACTCCAGGAGGAAGCAATAAGTGCTTTCCATGACCACGCCTTTGTTGGATACCTGAGAATTATATAAACAGTAAAGCTTCTGTCCTAAAGCTACTCGTGATCTGAAACGCATAGTTACATAAGAGAACACATTAAAAATGTGATACCTGCACCTATTCCAAACAATCTAGGCTGAAACTCATGGAAAAACTTTGGTCCCTTCATATTGCGGACATACCATGGTCTTCACTTAATGGAGAATTCATCTTGAGGATTCCAAAAATTAAAGGGATTTGATGCTGCCATGGTGGTAGTGAACAGGTTGGCAAAATAAGCTGAGTTATTTCTGTGTACATCCAAGGTTATGGTAAGGGAACAACCAAAATCATTGTAAACAAAGAGTTGCTTGCACTGGTCTCCACAAAAAGGATAGTGTTGGACAAGGGCCCGCGATTTATTTTCATTTCTGCAAACACCTTCTTTGTAAGCTTCAGATTAAACCATGTTGATCCTCAGTCTACCACCCAAAGCCAAATTGTTAAAACAAAAGATTTAACCAAATCACCAAACAGTACCTGCAATGCTACATGACCACTAAACAAGAATGCTGGAACAACTGGATAAAGCTATCTTAATTCATATGCAATAACATTAAGCACTAAACAGGAATTTTGTCTTTCAAAACCACAGCCTTTTCTGAAGATGGTGGAAGACCATCCTCAAAATGCAAACACTGCTACAAAAATCCTGGTGAATGAGATTAAAGATAAACTAAAAACCTTTCAAAAAATTTTGGGTAATGAATAGAAGCACAAAATAAGAAAGCATATGCCCACCGTTATGAGACATCATCAATCAACGTGGGATATTTGATGATGGTTATCGCGAAGAATTACTTGGTTCCTACCAGCTGCAAAAAATTTGGACTAGTTGCCCTAGGCCCGTTCAAGGTCCTACATCATGTGAACGAGGTAGCCTACAAACTTAATTTTTTTATGGATTGCACACACACCCAGTCTTGCATGTTTTGCAGCTCAAGAAATCTGAGAGACCGCTCCTTGGGAGACCCAAGCTAGTTTACTTTAACAATCCTGAGGAGGCCAATTATGATGTTGAAGAAACCTTTAAAATGAAGATCTTTGAGTTTAAAAGCCCCAAAGGACTCCTAGTGCAGGTAATTTTCGGGATGAAGGCCTAGGGTATTGCCTCCCACCACACTAGGGCTGCATAAATTTAAGCACCACCAAATGTGCGCCCAACTGCTATTTGGGTGTAACTTAGACTACCCAAAAATGACATATGCCCGCCCTGTTTAAGTACTGGGAAGACTGTCTGCCCATCCATAAAAGGTTACATGCCTCTCATCTCTCTTGCAAAGACAAGACACAATAACCCCCAGGTTTAAGGCCCCTAGGGGGAGAAGCCAAAGCCATCCCCTTTGTTACCTGCTTTTTTAGTAAAGGTATTCTCTCTAGTTCTTTTTTGTCCAGGAAGCCTTAGAATACTTTTTGATCATGCGTTAATATCTTGTATGATCATTTTTGTCACCTTCCAGCTCATTCTGACCAAACTGGAAGCTAGCTGAGCTTCAAGCCAACTCAGAAAGCCGCGGCATTTATTGTAGGCAGGTGCACCAAAGCACAGCCAACTAGGATCACCCCTCCTTTGTCCTGGGGTCTGCACCCATGCAACCTCAGCTCATGGGGAAGTCATTTGACAGGTGCCATGCCTGAATCATACTCTCTCTTTTATTTTCATATTTTTCCCTCAGGGGGTTGTAGACACCTGAAAGAACAGGTCAACACAGTCATCATTATCACCCTGCACTTCTTTCAGGCCACTAAAGGACCCAACCAATGTGCCTCTTTAGATTCTGGTGTTAGCTACTTACCCATGTTTCCATGGGCTTTCCCCATTGTGCCACGAGGAGGCCCAGATCATCTTATCTAGCTCTTAATATTAAGATCTTCCAAGGAAGGCATTGGAACCTGATCAAGTAGGTCAGCTACCACGTGGAAGAGTCCTACTAGCGGATGGCTAACAACTGCTCCGTTTTGTCCTCAGAAGTTCAAAGAGTTCTGAAACCAGAGGGGGATCTCATCTAGGGATGGTGATTCAACAGTCAAGAAATTCATGAACGCCACATAGCCATGATCTTCCATATTGTAAAGACTGGGCTCAACAGGTGGCTTCCAAAGGCAAAGACCATCAAAAGAGAACCTAAAAATTATGTGCCATTAAATTTAATTTAAATTCATGAGAGGGTTATGAAAAGAGTTTGTCATCTTAAATAACAACAAGAAAATCAGATACCAAGAAGCTGAAATTCACTAAATAAACAGGTTAAAGTAGTAAAGATTTTTCTCTCTCATTGAAATCACTTTTGCAACTTATTCAATTCAAGTCTGAATTTAGTTTGATAATCTCACAGAGGAGATTAGTCTGTGCCCATGTCAGGGATCAGTTGGGAAAGTAAGGCAAGAGGCACAGGTGGTAGGCCTGCGACGTCCAATGTTTGCAAATGCTCCAGAGAAACTGGCGGATTAGAAAAATATAAAAAACTGGCAGTTACTATTTCCCCTGAAATCCTCACTTGGTAGGCGCGATATAACCAGTACATCAACACGCCGCACTCTCAACCACTCTTATCAGTGGAATACAGAGTCTGAGTGTTCCTGGATATTCACCAAACAGCGTTATGGGAAAAATTTTGTGGGGATGTGCACAGTCATTTCCTGACCACGGTGTACATCGCACCTCACTCCATGTCATGCGGTTGGCTGGATCTCAGTTTTGAAAACAAGGAGGCAGCAGACGAAGCTGCTGCAGTGCGTGTAGTGATTGACCTCCCCAAAGGGCAGCGGGTTGTCAAAACCAAGCACACCAGATGGACAAAATCCAACAAAATTTTCCTCACGTTTGACTTTTTGCCCACTACAGTCAAGCATGCCGTTCTGGAGCAGCATCTGAAGGCTAGTCTCACCATATACAGAGA